>CAWUFW010019720.1:0-175808 GCA_963921515.1 Calotriton arnoldi | reverse complement strand
CACTACCTAACACCGAGCTGCGAGCTGCGTCATCGGGAGGAGCGGAGTGGAGGCCCGGCCCGCCTCGGAGGCCCCGTGGAGACAGGGTCCGCGGGTGAGGCTGAGGCAGGAGTGGCGGAGCTCCGCCGGGTCCCACCGCTTCACCGTGAGGCTCAGACTGCGGAGGGGTCAGGATCGGCCCTGCATGGAGCGGCGGCCTGCTTACAACATGCTGATTACGCTTGAGGACGGGTGAGTGTGGGGGAGGGAGCGTGGCGACCTAGGCCCAATCACCGCATATCCTGTTGAGGGCTGGCATCGCTGATTGCGGTGGGCCGCTGCGGTTTCCTTGAGCGCCCCCATCTCCCTCGCACACCGCTAAGTGCTGGTGGCGCTGCCGGGGACTCTGGAGTCTCCGGGACAGATACTCGAGCTGCACGGCTGCTGGCTCTCGACCTAAGGCGGATGCCAGCATCAACGACCTGGATGGACGCCCATGCCTTTGCCCCGCAGAGCCCTTAGGGTGTCAAAGAGGGTTCATCCTTCCCCCCCTCCCCTCGTCGCTATTCTTGCTCCATATAGCTGACTCCTGACAGATACGGGACCACTAAGGAGGGCTACCACTTTCGCCCTCATTGAACTGTGCCATGGGCCTTACAATTTGGGAGGCGCGTGGGGAGAAGTGCGGCCCTCCCTTCAAAAGGGCCGGTGACATCCTTGTGGACAGGGGTGAGGGCCTGTGAGTCTTCATGGCCCATCGGGAGCTGTACCGAGAGAGCCCATCCTAGGCCTGATCTGACTGGATGCCGGTGCTCCAGCCCCACCCTGTTAAGATCCCAGTGCGAGGTCTATATGAGTTTTATTTGAAGGCGCACCTTTGTAGGAGACTTGGAACACTTGCTCTTTCGCTTGCGGCTCTGGTGCTGGGGCCCGGGCCAAGTCTGCGGCGGGGTGCGACTGCCGGCCTTCTGCAGGGGCATTTCCGTTGGTTCTGCGCTGCGAGCTACCTGCAGCCTGCCATTCCCGGTTCTACGAGCCGCGAAGATGGGTCGGGGAGACCCTAAACAACGCAAAATCACTTTTGACAAACTGGGCACCTCTGAGCGGCCCGACCATAGCCCTGAGAGGGAGGATGGACCGGAGCGCGCCGAACCTCCGCAATCCTTGGATGGTGCTGCTGCTATAATGGCAAAACTCTGGGCAGGGTTCCGCGGCATAGACGCAAGGTTCGACACATTGACCTCCAGGCTGGACAGGATGGGAGAGCGACTGGATGGACACAACACCAGGCTCGATGAGGCGGAAAAGAGAATATCTACCCAGGAGGATCAGACTCCGAACATGGCGCGAAGGCTGGAACGGATGGTGCGGCTGCTATAAACAGGGGCAATAAAGAACGAGGACCTTGAGGCCGATCGCGCTGAAATAATATCCGCATTATGGGCCTTGCGGAGTCCACAAACATGGGTCGCCCAGAACCCTTCATTGAGACCATGTTGAGTGAGCAGTTTGGCGCTGAGAACCTCTCTAGGAACTTCGTGGTTGAGCGGGCGCATCGATCCCTTGGCACGCGGCCTCCTCCAGGGAGCCCCCCATGCTTCATTATAGCCCGCCTGCTCAACTACAGGGACCGGGATGCAATTCTCCGACTGGCCCGGGAGAATTCCCCTGTACAGTACCAGGGGACGGTGCTTTCTTTTTACCCTGATCATACCATCGCGGTTCAGGAGGCCCGCGCAATTAGAAGCGAAGCGCCAACTTCGTGCAATGGGACTCAAGTATGCTATGCTCTATCCAGCAAAATTGAGAGTGATAGTGATGGTAAACACCGCTTCTTTGAAAATGCTACTGATACCCTGCCCTTCTGCAAGCAACATCAAGGTGCGGCTCGAAGGAGCCCTGCGCAGTCCTCTGGACATTCTTCCCCGGACAGACAGCTGGCCGCTAGCGCAGAGCTCTTTACTGCGGATTGAGGGCTTGGCTTCCATGATCGTTTATCAGCTAAGTTGTCTAAATATGTTGCTGAAATTTGACTTTGGAACTGTGGCGGTTTATACTTAGAATTCAATAATGTTTCACTATTTCTAATTTGCAATGTTCACGTAGTTTAAGGTATGGGCATCGGACGTCCGAGGCGTTGCCCGCCTCCTTAGGATGATTCCGATTAAAATTCTATTGGGGTTTCTCTTTTTTTCCTTTTTTCGGGTTGACTGGGACAATGTTCACGGAGCCCTTGAGCCCAGGTGCGGGAGGTGGGTGGGTTTTGCGGTGTTTGCTCAGTATATTGCTTTTTGATTTATTGTATTTTTATTTTTGGTATCTTCCTTTCTGTATGCCCCCCGTAGATCTCCCTCCTCCTTTGCTCACGTTCTGTCCTATGTATACTGGCGTGGCAGGTACAAACTCCCCTATCTTTGGATATGGTGGTTGTCCCTGCTGTAGATGTTAAACTCTTCACTTGGAACGTAAGAGGGCTCAATAATCCTAGAAAATGTAAATTGGTGTTGGCTTACCTCCGGAAACATAATGTCAAAATAGCATTCCTACAAGAAACCCACCTCCCCTTACAGGGGACCCCCCCCCTTTCGCTTCCTCCTGGGGACCCCATAGATTCTTTGCAAGTTATAGTACCTATTCCAGAGGGGTCTGTCTTCTTATCCACCATTCCCTCCCGTTTACGCACAAGGAGACTATAGCCGACACGCAGGGGAGATATATACTGGTGCTAGGGACACTATTGGGCAAGACGGTGCTTTTCCTCAATATCTATGTGCCTAACGTGGATGACCCCGGTTTCTTTGGAAGCCTTCATGTCCTGTTAAATCGATATGACTACGACACAATATTCCTTGGGGGGGGGACCTAAACCTCTGGCTTGATCATACTCATGATTCCTCTAATCCACTCGCTACCACCAAACCACATTCCCTTAGAAGGATACAGGACCTTATACATTCCTTGGGTTTGCGTGATCTCTGGCGCACACACAATCCCGAGATCCCCGGATACACCTTCCACTCAGCGCCACACTCCACTCAAACACGCATAGATTACTTGCTAACGGATCCGCTGGGGTGCCAATGGACCAAGGGCATCGATACGTTGCCACGCACTCTGTCGGATCATGCGCCAGTGATTCTTCATTTACATATTCCAACCTCAGCCGGGTGGGAGCGCAGATGGTCTTTTCCAGCTACTGCGTTGCTGGATGAGGTGTTTCGGTCTGAGTTACAAGAGGCCATCACTGAATATTTTACCCTGAATATGGGTACGGTAGCTAAGTACATCAACGTTGTGGGACACCTTTAAGGCATATATCCGGGGCGTTAGCATATCCAAACAGGCGGGTGTCCTGCGATCGATCCGCGGGAGTCTTGCTTGAGTCGAAGCTGAATTAGCCCTACTAGATGCTACACCGCCCGTGCCACAAGCTCAGAACAAACGTAGCGCTCCCATCTTAGAATTTAATGAGCGTGCTGATAGGGAGGCGTCATTGCTTGGCAAGTTTTATAGGGTGCGCCGGTATGGTGAGGGGGAACGCCCTGGTAGAACTTTGGCACATTTGGTGCGACCTCCTAGGGGATCCGGACACATAGCAGCGATAAAACGCGCGGATGACTCCGTAGCTACAGAAGATTCAGGCATAATGGCGGAGCTGGTCGCATATTATCGAGCCCTCTACACAACCAATCTCCCTAAGGACTTCTCTCAGCACTTGGCTTTTTTAGAGGAGGTCGCAATGGTTTGGCTTACTACTGTACAGGCAGAATTTCTGGCAGATCCCTTTACAGTTGAGGAAATTACACTTGCTATAGATGCCCTGGCCGGTTCTAAAGCACTGGGACTCGATGGACTATCGGGGATTTTTTATAAGACCTTCAAAGATAGTCGTGCCACAGCTTCTAGAGGTTTATGCGGAGGCCCTGGAGGCCGGCACACTCCCCCCTTCCATGAGAGAGAGGCCGCCATTTCCTTGCTACTAAAGCCGGGTAAGCAACCCACTAACTGCTCCTCCTACCGCCCCATCTCCCTAATAAACTTTGACAATAAAATCCTGGCCAAAATGTTATCCTCCAGATTGTCGTTGTTATTGGAACAAATCATCTCCCCGGTACAGTCAGATTTTATCCCACACAGGTCCACGGCATTAAACTTAAGAACTGTCTTCTCTGTTATTATTCGCATAGACCCTAATACTCATGCAGCAATAGCCCTCCTGGATGCAGAGAAGGCCTTCGATTCTCTCGAATGGCCTTTCCTAACCGCTACGATTCGCAAGTTGGGCATCCCGGGCAACTTCATCACTTTGATTGCGTTGCTGTATTCGTCACCAACTGCGTGGCTCCGAGTAAACGGCTCCTTATCCTCTTCATGCGGGACCCGGCAGGGTTGTCCGCTGTCCCCATTGCTTTTTATAGTGGCCTTGGACCCATTGGTTCGACACCTGCAAGAAAAACATATGTTTCGTGGCCTGCAATTTCCCTTGGGAGCTCTGCTAATGTCCGTGTATGTGGACGACATTCTGCTTTTTATAAAAGACCCCAACGACAACTTGCAGCCTCTCATAGAGGAGATTGGCCACTTTGGAACCATGTCCGGGTTGCTAATAAACTGGGGCAAATCAGTATTGTTTCCCATCACTGCTGCAGCTACCGCGGATAAGACAGAGCTTTCCTTGCGATAGGCAGGTGACACCACTAAGTATCTTGGCATACACTTGCACAGAGATAAGGAACAGGTTATACGCTTAAATTATGGGCCTGCAATCGAGCATCTTACTATGCAGGTTGAAAGATGGATTCAGTTGCCCCTGTCTATGGCCAGAGAGAAGTGTTACTGTGTCAGGAAGGTCTTCTACTTCACTGTGCACATTATCTTGCCTCTTTAGGCCTCACTAAACTCAATGAGGGTCCGACGCATACTGCTGGCCACACTCTAGATGCCATTTTTTCTAACAACTCTGGTATCAGATGTGAAAGTCCACAACCCTTGACTTGGACAGACCATTCGTCCATAGAATTTACCATCCAGGGGAGACAGGCTATGGCCAAAAATACTGAGCATTTGCCGGTAGCTCGCAGACAATGGTATAAGATCTCTCCTGATAAGTTCCAGTCAGCTTTTTCTCCTGTTTGTAAAACCTACGACGTTCCTACTAATATTGAGGAGGGATTAGAAAGGTTGAATTCAATTGTTACTAGGACCTTTGATCTAATAGCGCCACTCAGACCTGTGTCCAGCGCCACAAAACGTACCCAACCCTGGTTTACCCCAGAGCTGCGTACAGAAAAACGTAAATGCAGAAACTTGGAGAAACGTTGGCGCAGGTCATACAATTTAAAAGATAAAGGAATTTTTAAGGCTGCCATCTCCTCCTACCATAGTAGTATAAAAGGAGCACGTCAAAAGTTTATAGCCCAGCAACTCAACTCTGCTGAAAATAGGCCTAAAGCCCTATTTCAGATACTAAAGTCCTTTACCAATCCGAGGCGTGTGAAAGGCCAGAGACTTTCTCACAATCTTTATGTGATAGTATTGCTCTGCATTTCACTAATAAAATTGATCTAATATACGATAAATTGGCTCCCACTGAGGAAATACCCATTACTTCTCCCCCCCTTTTCTCTGAGGTTTCCCCAGTATCAGATTCACAAATGTTAAGTAATTTCCCTCTTATGACCAATGAAACGGTGGCTGATTTTCTTCGATCAGTCAAATCAGGCTCCCCATTAGATGTCATCCCCGCAAAAGTAGCCGCCCTCCTGGCAAATGTACTTTCCCCTTATGTCAGTACCATCCTTAATCTCTCCCTGATAGAGGGCTATCTCCCTCAAACCTGGAAGGCGGCACAGGTCATTCCAATTCGGAAAAATTCCAAGGCCTCTATGACTGATTTGTCTAATCTTCGGCCCATCTCCCTCTTGCCTCATATGAGCAAGGTCTTGGAAAAATATATTAATTTACATCTTTCTACCTTTGTCGAAACCAATAATTGCCTGGACTCTTCGCAATCTGGTTTTAGGCCTAATCATAGCACAGAACTGGCCCTACTGGAAGTCACGGATAACATCAGAATGACTCTGGATAGTGGCCAGTCCACCATACTTGTGCTATTGGATCTCTCCGCGGCATTCGACACTATATCCCACCAGATTATGCTCATGAGACTGAGGAGATCGGACTCCAGGGTTCGGTCCTACAGTGGATGATTAGCTTTCTGTCATCTCGAACTCAGACCGTCAACCTGGGCCCATTCCGTTCTAAGACCTCAGAACTGACCAAGGGTGTACCACAAGGCTCATGTTTAAGCCCTACGCTTTTTAACATCTATATTGCCCCCTTGGCCCACTTACTCAGGAGTCATGGTTTTCTGCCCATCTCTTACGCAGATGACACTCAGCTTCTCTTCACTTTTGATAAAACCTCAACATATGCCTTGTCATCATTCGCCGAAGGAATGACTGCCATTTCAGTTTGGATGAGAAAAAATTTCCTCCAATTGAATGCAGGGAAAACCGAGGTAATGTTATTCGGAGAAGCCCCTCTACTCTGGTCTCCGAATTGGTGGCCACCCGCTCTCGGGCCACCCCCTACTCCCAAAACTTCTGTTAAGAATCTGGGCATCCATCTTGATCAGACTCTTACTCTGAAGGAGCATGTCTCCCGAACTGTTAGCAATTGCTTCTATGTGTTGGGCATGCTACGCCGAGTTTTCCCTTTTCTGCCGGATTATACTCGGAGACCTCTTATTCAGACCATGATTTTGGGCCGCCTTGATTATTGTAATGCTCTTTTGCTCTCTGCAAACGAGTCTTCTCTTGATAGACTTCAGGTGGTCCAGAATACTGCGGCTCGGCTTCTCACGAATTCCTTGCCTGGAACCCCTTCTTTGCCGCTGCTTCGCAGACTTCACTGGCTACCAGTCCGTAAGCGGATAAAGTTTAAGACCGGCTGCATAGTCTATAGAGCCATCCATAACAAGGGCCCTTCTTACATCTCGTGCAAACTGAAGCCATATTCTCCACACAGGACATTGAGATCCAGCTGTAAATTTCTTCTACAGGTTCCAAGGGTAAGGAAAGCTAGACTTGGTGGGAAATCTTTTCCCTCCTTGCCCCATCTTACTGGAATGAGCTCCCTTACAACTCAGACAATGCCCGGACTATTTACGTTTCAGGAAACTGCTTAAAGCCTCCCTATTTTAGTCTGTCTTTGCTCGCTCGTTGGTCCGCTTAGCGCAGAGATACCCCTTCGGGGGTGATTCAGGCGCTCTACAAAACTTTTAAATAAATAAATAAATAAATATGGCCAGACGTATCGCCCTTATCAAAATGAATGTACTGCCCAGGTTCCTATATCTATTCGGTACTATACCTATCGCGCTTACCAACGCCTTCTTTCTCCAACTGCGGGGATTACTTATCCGCCTGATCTGGGTGGGACGCAGACCGCAGGTTTCTTGGGACACTCTGACTCTCCCATACAACCGGGGCGGGTTTGCGGTCCCGGATCTTCACTTCTACTTCTTGGTAGCACAGGCTCAATTTGCCCATCACTGGTTCCACCCGGATGCTCGTATACCCTACACGAAACCCGAATGCGACCTAGCGGCTCCCACACCACTGTAAGCCCTGCTCCCAAAGGGCATACCACTTGACCCCCATGATATTCAACCCCTCTCAACCACATGTTGGGCTTGGCGTAAACTTAACAAAATGCTGGGCAACGGCCCTCTCTATTCTCCGGCCATACCATTACCCAACAACCCGTTCTTGCCACTAACCTCCGAGAAGGTGGTGCAGCACACCCTTACCAAACTGGGTTTGGGTACCCTTGGCTCCCTATTCCCAGGGGGCCGGGCACTCACCTTGATGGAAATGTCCACACACCCTGAGATGACGTACATAGATAGATTTATAGCCACCAGACTGCTGGGTACACTTCCCTCATCGGTCACCACCTTCCCATCCCCGCCTGCAGATTTCACACCACTTACTCTGTTTATTTCTGATAAGGAAGGAACTCACTTGGTTACTAAACTATACCGGGCGTGTTTAGCACTCAGACAGGTCCGCGACAGGGGGGTGAGGCAACACTGGGAGGAAGACCTGGGTTACTCATTGAATGACAAAGAATGGACTTACTGTCTTGATCAAGTACAGAAAGTCTCACCCAATCATAGACATAAATTCCTTCATTTCAAATTTGTTCACAGGATCTATCACCCCACGCCAGTTGGCCAAATTTGATCCTACTAAATCATCAAGTTGCCCTAAGTGTGAGGCACTAGACGCTGATTTTGCTCATATGACCTGGACATGCCCCCAAATCAAGGTGTACTGGGTGGAGGTATTTCAAATGATAGCTGACATAATTGCCGCACCCCTTCGCCCCTCTCTGAAGCTAGGCTTATTAGGACTTGTCAACTATATTAAACCGTGCTATCGTAGGTTTGTAGCCATAGCATTGATGCTAGCCAAAAGGGAAATAGCGATACACTGGGGAGCCAAACACTGCCCTACTAAAGCAGCATGGATGTGCAGCATGTCATACTGTGACCTGCAGACTGATATATATGCCACGCTTCAACCCCCAACCTCACGGCCTAAGTACATATGGCATGTCTATCGAACCTACTTGCAACAGGCCCAATACCCCTCCCTGACGTCATCTCCGGAACATCAGGAGGCCTCTGAGGGTTTCGCGTCCGGCTCCTCCCCGGTGCCGGCTGCTACCCAGACACCATAACATCACATTCTGTCCTCCTGATGTCGATCATTATGTACACGGTCCTGGTAGTACACGGCTCCTCACAGCCTACTCTTTGGAAGACATGCATAAGGCTCTCCTGCCGCGGCAGACAGTATAAACCGATATCTACGGACCTATGGAGGCCCACCCCCCCACTCCTCCCCTTGATACCTTCCCTCTATATAAGATTGTCCATAATTTCTTTTTTGTGGTAGTTCAGTTTCTGTATTGTACAATTACTTTTGAAATATTGTATGTTTGTCAATTCTTTCCTTCTCAATAAAAAATAAAAAAAATAAAAGAATTCTTCAAGGTCATCAGGGAAAGGCTCTGCAGAACAGAGCTGGCTGTATCAGGGGCCCCCCTGAAAGGCTGGGGCTCAGGGCCAGAGCCCACTTTGCCCATGCCTTAAAACGTCTCTGGGCAGCAAGAAGATTCTTCTGACCTGTTTTAGTCGGACCAGTGCTGGTCAGCAAACTGTTCCACAAGCCAGGCGGAGTCTGAGGGGATTCTCCCCCTCACCAGCTTCTGAGGTATGATCTGGCACCGAGAGACAACTAGTCTGTCCCTTCACCATGAACATGTCATCTCCTGTGGCTCTGTACATCTCTCCTGGTGCTACTGAGCACTGTGGCTCCCTACCGGAGTTGTGGACCTAGGTGCTATCTGACTTGCTCAAGGAGGGCACAGGCTGACACTCTGGCTCCTCCTGGCCAGTCCTGATCTTTTAAAACTCCACTTTGGACTCACGTTGCAGTCTGGGGCTTCTATGAGGGTGGAGAATGTGACGTGATTCACCTCTTGAAAGAGGCAACCACTTTTACAGTAACAGCTCTGTGTGTGCAAGGGACGCTTGCACTGCTTCTGCACGAGCTACATCTGTTGTGTGAGAGGGAGCTTACACTGTGTTGTACCTAATCTGTGTGTATAAGGGAGGCATGCACTGCTGCTGTGTAGGATGTACCTGTTCCATGGGAGGGAAGCTTGCACTCCTCTTTGTATTCTATGCGAAGAAAGTTTGCGCTCCTGCTGCCTCTGTTGTACATCTTCCACTTAAATTAGTAAAACCTGCACAGCTAATGTGGTACTTTGTTATGTGTGAGCGAAGCTGGCACTGCTGAGGCCACGTACTACCTGTTCTGTGTGTGTGAAGGAAACGTCTACTGCTCTCTATGCTTTGATAGAGGGTCTCTTCACAGCTTTTGACTGGAAATATATGTGTCCTAGGGGGTGCTCAATGTTCAAAGTGATTCTAGTTATCTCTGAATATTCTATATGGTGCTGTGGTACAGAAGGTACTTTCATTTCTCTCTCTGGCTTACTAGTACGTAAAGCACTGTGGACAGTTGTCGTCTCAACTCAGTGGACTCCACAAACTCAGGTAAGACTTGAATTCGGTCTGATATGAGCAGTAGACAAACCGACAAGGCCACAAACCCAATCACTGGTTTCCATACTATAGTTTCTGTGTAGCCAAATCTGTGCTTCCCCCGCCTGCGCCAGGCATCCTGCTCTCACTGCCCACTTCCGATAAGAGGTTATGAAATTAAGTCCATTTATGGAAGATGCAGCCACTGTGACAGACAAGAAGGTTGAAAAATAGGAGCTTAACATTTACCTCGACCCACACAGATATTTACTGCGCACATTAGTTTAAACTAGGCAGCCTTTTATTCATTTTAATTTGCTATTGCTGCCTATTTTAGCATTCAGAAACCCTTGACATTGCATCCCAATTATGCTGGTTTTATGGCAATAATGGAGAATCCTACCACATCTCCTTTATATGTGCTCATATTATTCTCATAGTTCAAAAATGCTTAAAAGCACTGGGTTTACCCCATAATTCTGGTGAATGAGGCTGTTGCATTACCTATGGAGGGAGGCGCCAACCACATACGTGCTCGCGTGGTTTAATTCACCTGCTATTGGCGCATCATAAGTAATTAAAACTCCAGCCACATGACTTTGAACTTTGTTGTTTTTACTGGTGCTGCGCGAGGTGAATAATCACTTATTTTACTTCCTGTCTGAATATAGGCCAATGATGCACACCGTAAAATTGTGCTTTTCTTATTCTGACAGTTTTTGAATTGGTTTTAGCAGCTGACTGAACAAATAATTTAATTTAAAAACGAGCACTGCCCCATGTGTTAACTGGAGGAGTGGGGAGGGGGGACGGGGGGTATACACTGCTGATGCCCATATGCAAACTGTTCAATGCATGTGTATGGGGAAGCTTGTTGTTGATGTCCGTATGTTAGCCGTTCTGTATAAGTATTTATTGTGCGGTAATAGTGGTGGTAGTGATATTTGTGGTGGTGGTATTTATTTTTATGGTAGTGGCAAACGTTGTTGATATTTGAGGTAGGGATTGTGGTGTGCAATAGTTGCTGATGGTATTGACGGTGATGGCATATGTGGTATTGGTGGTGTGCGGTATTTGGATTAGTGTTGTATTGGTAGTGGTCTGGTATTGGGTGTAATGGTAGAGGTGGTAATAATGGAGGTGTTATTGGTAGCAGCATTGGCATTGTGGTGGTATTGATATTGGCGGTATTCGTAGTACCTACTGCAGTAAAGAAAAGATTGATTTCTGTATACTCTCCATGTATGGGATAAAGAATTCAATACGACAGAAGGTGTGACGACTAAGGGCCTGGTTATGAGTTTGGAGGTACGGGAGTGGACCGCCAGGCCGGCGGACCGCCCCGCACTGCCAAACCCGTGGTCGGGCCGCCCGTCAGATTACGAGTGCTTCTCGTGTCTGGCGAGTTTTTTTGTGGTCCCACGGAGGTGCCTCTAAAAATGGCCACCGCAATTGGAACACCCAAAAAAGTTCCTGCACGCTCCATGCCGTGCAGGAACTGAGGTGCATACACACAGGGGGGCACATGTTGTGGCCCCTGCATGCACCCCAGGGTCCAGAGGCACAAGGGGTTTGTTTCCTCTCCACCAGGGTTTTGGCCAGGAAAACCGCGGCTGAGAGGAAACTCATAATATGCTTGGCAGGACTGTGGCAGTCCTGCCAAGCATATTGCTGCCTCTGCACCGCTGTGACACTGCCAGGGAACAGCAGTTGCCTGGCAGCATCTGCACAGCAATGGCAGTCTAACCACCCTACTTGTAATAGGGCGGTCGGAGTGCCGGTGCGGTGGTGGCAGGACCGCCACCGCCTCTTCTCCGCAAGTCTGGTGGTCCTCGGACCTCCATACTCATAATCGGGCCCAAAGTGTTCATTTAGCTGTGAAATAGTCCCTTGTGCATTCTAGCACATACATTCCATAGGAGGCGGAATGATACACCAACTAGCCAATAGCATGACGTGAGAGGGAAAGACTGTTCTGGCTGATCTAACATGAGATTAACAATGTCTCTAGCCAATGACTGACAGAGGCTGATCCAAATAAGACAATGATTCAAGGGGTGAGCCTGAAGTCCACTCTGTGTATATTAAAAGCGACAGGTCTTACATGTCACAAGGTACTAAACTTGTCCAGTGGGAGTGATGCACTCTTCTGCCCCTTACTACCGGAACTATCAACCACACACAGTAGGAATATGTGGGCAATAGTGAAAAGGGGGAATGGGATAAGTGAGAAAACAGAGACAGTGGGTATCACCCTCTAGGTTGTCCATCTGCTGGGTATTGATGGCTAAAGGCAAATAGATATCTTTAGAAATCTATCCTGCCTAACATGGCATCTTGCCTAACAGTAGATATAACATACCTTAAGAGTATCTCTGTGTAACTGACTCTCTGTCTTGAGGTGAACCTATTTGAGAATCACAAGATTCAATGCTACTTGAAAATTAACCTACCCTCAGCCTCAATTAATAAGGAAATGATCTTCTGCTTCAAGAATGTGCACTCTTTGGAGATGGAAGAGTTAGTTTTTAACTGGTCTGTTGTATGCTACTATCATCAATATTCGGTGAATCCTAGTAACACACATACATACATACATATATATACATATATATATATATGTACATATATATATATATATATTTATATTGTTAAATAACCACCTATTACAACTTGCATGTAATCATAAAAACATCATAAGCAATTAAAGTTCTTTGTGCGATAATTTATAATTTTCTCATTCCTTCTCGAGAAGAACCCCAGAGTTCATGTGAAACAATCTCCCAAACGTATGTACTAACAATCAAAAGTTCAAAAGAGTTTAAAGATTGTTTTTTCCAAACATGACTTAATTTCATACTTCTCTGAAATGCAAATTGTCCTCCAGTAGTCTCTGGTGACAAATAACTGACTGATTACGATTCCGGTCGGACGCATATCTGACCGGCATCGTAGCGGAAGCAGGACCGCCCGATAAGGTGTCGGAGGTCCCTCTTCCCAGATCACGATCTGACCGCTGTGTTGGCGGTCGGATCCTGCATTTTTTCCATTGCGGCTTGTGCTGCCGCTCGCAGCACAAGCAACAATGGAAAAAATGCAGAGTTTAAGCATCTCTGCACAGGTGCCTCCGAGGCCCCATAGCAGAGGGCGAGGGAGGAGGGGGGCACTGCTAGGGCCCCCCAAATCACTTTCTGCCTGCCTTTTCATGGCGGGCGGACCGCCATGAGAGGGCAGGAGGAAAGCAAAATTGTAATCCCGACGGCGGAGCCGAGGCTGGCTCTGCTGCCATTTGAGGATTACATTTCTGACCACTGCCCAACGGGCTTCGTGAGCCCGTCAGAAGCGGAGTAGATTTCCCTTGTGGGTTTCCCTCTAACCACAGCAGTCGGACCTCTGATGTCGGGCGGAAAGTCTCCGACAAGCTGTAGGATGGTTTTCCGCCCGACATCATAATGAGGCCCTAAGTTCTCCAAAGAAAAAACATGTACAAATATCAAGGTCTTGACTGCAGTAACATTGTAGCACGACTGAGTAGCAAGAACGTTGTGGAATACAGGGGAAGTTATGCCCAATTATCCAAGATGGCTGTTGTCATCAGTGCTGGAATTGGAAAATATTTACTCTGGGAACCCATAAATTGACAATTGGTGGTCATGGTGTGACAGATGAAAGGGGGTGGAATCACAAGGGGTGAAGCTTGAAAACCAGAGTCCGACAGTCAACTTATGCATTTATTTATTTTTTAAATATGCTGCAAAGCTATTGGTAAAAGAGGACATATGTGACAGTAAATCTGTTCTAGGTTAATCAATTGGTTACATAGAGGCTGCATTTTAAAATATCTTACAGGGTTAAGACACCTGCTGCAGAGACCACTGTCTGCAATGCAATTTTGAGGGGATTATAAATAGAGGTAAGATAACTCTAGTGGTTAACACAGTACTGGGAGAGTTCTGTGGTTTGTCCAATCACCTTTTTGACTCAAAAAAGTAGCATAGACGGTTAATGTGTCTGCTTCAAACCACATTGTGTAACAGGCAGACCACAGATTTATATTTTTTTAAGATAGGTAAATGGGCTATTGCGTTTGACACTGAGATCATTTTGTTACTTCTAGTTCATAAGTTGCAAGCTTTCTAATATAGCACTATGAGCTATTCGCCGGCATCAAGCAGCTTCATGCAAACTGTAAGTCGTGGGATTAGATTCTTATTGTTTTTTGCTCAAACTGTTTTTATTCTGAGATTGGGTTCTTTTGGGAAGTAATAACGTTTTGCTAGTACAGACAACCACAATAACTATGTTACATTTTACATCCTGACTTTGTGTGTCTCCTGATCATTCACTCTTAACATGTCTACAAGTATGTATGATATGTGATTTCTACAGCTGATAACCCTCATTGTCTTATATAACATTTCCTGTGCATTGATGGACATGTGTATGATTTATTGTGCCTGTGATGTAAAGTGTTTTAACAAGGTACACTGGGATGAGTAGCGCCATTAAAAGCATTAAATTAAAAAAAAAAATAGTAGTTGCCATTTAAATAAATATTTGTATAGTTACTCATACAGACAGATAAATCTTGTATTCCTAAAGTGCAAGCACATCTCTTTCATAGGGAGTTGAACAAAGTTGTAAACCTGCCTCCAATAGTTTCTCTTAAGTACTTGTTAAGTAGTAACAAGCTGTGTGCCTTTATTTCATTGGTGTCCTAATTCAGAAGGCCCACAGCCTAATTCAGAAGGCTGATGGCCCTTTAATCTTAGGCCTTTATTTTGCTCCCAGCTGGATGTTAAAATACGAAAGCCCTCTCACTGTCTGCACGTTGCTGCACACAACTGAATGCAAACAGTGTGCAGCGCTGCTGAATTATCAGACACCAGGACAAATTCAGCATGTTTCTCTGGGGAATTAGCTGCCAGAACCGAGATCCGGCGGGTTCCCCCTACTTTCCAGCACTGATTGCCATCTCTAAAGAAGTCGATAGTTCATGTAGCCTGGGAATTGTAGTTTTCTTGTCAATTACGTTGAATAGTGCATTCTCCACAGACAGGAAGCTTCGCCATGCAGCAACGACGCTCAATGGCCTCCGCCCGCCTTTCCTTGGAATTTCCTGACCACCAGTATTGACACCCTGATGCCTGCAATGGCCAAACCAATAACCCACACATACTGACATTGCGGACAGCTGAGCTGTCAACACAAACCTAAAAAGGGTCTCCCTCCAAGGGCTGACTGCCACCCTAGAGTTTGTGTGCTTCAACTTAATGCAAGGAGTTCCGGGCAACAAATGAAACCTGTACGAGCTCTCCCACCCCACTGTAAAAGTACCCCATTGCACCCCCACTCTTATTACGCGCAGTGCTTAATTTGTGCCGGTGGTTGCACGTAGTGAGCACTGGCACTCACTGGACCAGAGCAGAAGCGAGATATAAAGTGGTGAAAGGAGATAGGGAAAGGAAAATAGTGTGAGGGGGACACAGCAGGGATGGAAAATAACCTACAAGTATGAGATAAAGACATACGAAAATTAGGGCAGTGGAAGAACGACGAATGTGGATAAATCAAGACTAGGCAGCCGTGGGATTGGGCAGCAGCAAATTCATAGCAACACTATTATTATTTTTTTTTACGGAGTTTTACATAGCGCGAACTTGACCCGAAGGTATCGGAGCGCTTTGCACGAGCACCAATTGCGTTGCATGAGGACACATTCATTTTTTTTTTTGTAGGCATGGGGAGATTAAGTGATTTGCCCAGAATCACAGGATGTTGAGGGTCTTTGCCGAGACTCAAACCCGGTTCCCCAGATTAGAGGTGGACCGCCCTTGCCGTTAGGCCAACTCCTCTCCCCAACACTACTCTTTTGCACTAGGTAGTCTCCGTAACCCGCCCGTCCACAGTTCTGTCCAGTCACTTTCCCATGCCCTGTGCCCTCTCGCACCACAGGATCGCTCAGCACCCCAGCACGAACTCTTCTCTTGATTCGATGGAAAAGATTCGATGGAAAATGTTCTGTTCGCTTCCCCTGTGTGCGCCTCTTAGTCATCAGCACGCCTCGTCCTCTCTCCCCCGGCCCTCACAGGCCCGGCGTTTCCAGTACGAGTGCGTGCTCTCCTGCGTGAAGCGCCCCGCGCTGCAGTGCAGCAGGCTTCTTTCAACCATTGTGAGTGGATGTCTCTGTGAGGCATGCTGAGTGAGTGGGAGCGCCGAGGGAGGCGTAAACAAAGCATGGCGGAGGAGGGGGCGGCGGTGCGAAGGAGGGACAGAAGCGGAGAGAACAGAGAGGAGAGGCATAGGTAACTGGAATGATGCTTCCAGACATGAACAGAACGAGAGAGGCAGACATGAATGGAAGCGCGGAACGAGAGAGACAAAGTCAAGTCAATAATGACTGCGAGGTCTACCGATCGCAGTATAGTGTGGGTGAATAACGTCTTCAGTCCCCGTGAGGCACGACCAAGGGGCAGCTGAGGGGGCAAGTGGGCAGGCAGAAAGTTGGCAAAGGTGGGCAGAGCACAAGTGAATTAGGGCAGTGGTACAAGGGTGTACGGCCAAAGGGGGGTTTGGGGGGCAGCCGAGCATCACGAGGTCTGCCTCCCGGGCAGATTGGGAGGGGCTGGCCAGGGAGCGGCCATTTTTGAAGATACTTTGGGCTACATTGGGATTAGCCCAATTGTAGCCCAATTTTGGAATTTTAGCCCAATAAGTATATAGGGGTTTTTCGCGCTTTCCCAGCCACCATTTTAGGTTTGGTGACCTGTCCTTGAGGCGGTCCGTCTACTTAGCGAGGCCGGCCGGCTGGACCTCCTGATGACGGAGGCCGCTGGTGGTGCGCGCCCGGTGAGGCGCGCGTCCGCCGGGGTGGCGGCCGCCGTCGCGGCTTGTTCGCCCCCACGGAAAGCGGCGAGAGGCAAGGTGAGTGGGAGGTGCTGCGCGGATGTCAGGAGCGCGGCCCCGTCGGGCGGGGGTAGCTCGCGTGGTGCTCGGGTGGGCCTGGGGTCTTTGGTGAAAGGCGGTGGGGCACGGCGGGGGAGCGGGTCCCGCGTCTCCCCACCGAGGTCTCCAGCCGTTGGGGGCCGCTCGTATGCGAAGAGAGTGGCCCCGGGTGTTGATGTTGGCGCGCAGCAGTGGGGCAGCGCCGAGAGGCAGAGCGCGGCCCCGGAGGGTGTGGGGGGCGTCGCGAGCCCATGGAAGGAGCGGGGAAATTAACTGTGGCAAGCGGAAGGTCTCGGCGGGGGAGCGCGTCCCGCGCCTCCCTGCCGAGGTCTCAGCAGGAAAGGGGCCGCTCATGTGTGAAGAGAGCGGCCCCGCGTAGAGGGGGTGGGGAGGAGCAGACACAGCAGGGCGTAGCTGCGCGTGGGAGCGCCGGCTCAGCGTGCTCAGTGGAGCGGGGGGCAGGTTCTGTTCAGGCTGGGCAGGAGGGGCTGTCTGGGGTGTTGGGTAAGGCGACAGGGGAGGGGGTGGGGGTTTGGGAGGGTGCAGGAGTTGGTTTGGGGAGGGGACAAGTGGAGGAGGTAGCGGGGGGGAGTAGGGGTTGGGCTGGGGGGGGGTTCCCCATTGTTATTGGAGTCAGAAGAAGGGAGTGAAAAGGATTGGGAGAGCCTGGACATTTACGCTTCCTGGGCGGAGGAGGTTGGGGGTGCGCATGGGGAGGGCAGGGTGGAGGGGTGCGGCAAGGGAGCTGGTTCGGCGGTCTCGGTGGGTGAAGATCAAGGGTTTTCGTTGAAAGGTGCCTGTGGGGGGATGAGGGGCGAATCGGGGGAGGGCCGGTTGCACGAGGAGGCAGGGCCGAGTTGGTTAGGTAGGCAGGGGGCGGCTGGTTTGGAGTGGAGTGATGGGGAGGGGGATGTTGGGGACGCGGAGGAGGTGGTGGATCTTAGCGCGGTTGGGCGGGCGTGGGTGGCCAGCACGTTAGGGGCCGGCAGTAAGCGGAGCTGGGAGGGGAGGGAGAAGAGGGGTAGGCCCAGCACACCAGACCATCCTTTTCTTTTTCAGGCGGCGGAGCAACGCGCAGAGCATCGCGAGGTGCCAGACTTGGTAGGGCTGGGAGCGGCCCGTTGGCACCAAGCAGAAGGGAGGGTGGAGCCTCGCGCGGCGTACCCAGTACCGGCGGGGGATCCCGTCGCGGCTGGCATATGTAGGCCCAAGGCGGGCTCGCCGGCCCCACCACCCACAGGGCCTCCACGGTCCGGGGGACATCGCGGAAGGAGGAGCGACGAGGGAGATCTTATGTTTGTTTCTAGGAGGGTGCAGTCGGCACCCCCGGCCGGGAAAGCCGGTGGTTCCAGGGAGGAGGAACTGGATTATGAAGAAGATAGCATGGAGGAGGGGGAAGTGAGGGAGGTAGAAGGAGAGGGGGGGCCGAGTAATGCTGTGCATAGTGTTTTTCAGGTGTCATGACGCCAAGCGAAGCCCACGGGTCGGACATCGCGTTGGGTGGAGAGGTTGGCCTCTTTGTCAGGACGTACAGTGGAACGACGGGCGGAATCCTTGGCGCCAGGTAAACAGGGGGCGCGCTTGGGTCCTGTAATGGTATCGGTGGGTGTGGGAGGCGCTGACAGGGAGGGGGAGGTAGTGGGTAGGTTGAGTAAGGGTGTGTATGTGGTAGATGTGAGTGTGGGGACGGATGACCCAGGCAAGGGGTCATTAGAGGGCGCAGGTAAGGCGTCCGGGAGTACAGGCGACAGTGTGCCGGACAAGAAGGTGACGGTTGAGATACCGACAGGGGATACAGAGACGAAATTGGAGAGTAAGGAGTTAAAAATGAAACGTTTGCCTTACATGGTTGTCACTAAGCCATTGGGCGCGCATTTAATGCTGGCCACTAAGGAACGTATATGGAAGGGTGAATATGTGGAGATGCTTAAACTCCTTCACAGAGAAGTTAGGGCTAAAGAGGGGTCTAAGGAGGAGGAATTTGAGTTGGCCAAAAGGCCGAAAGTACCTTTGACGATTGAAAATTGGACGGCGGCGTTCCTTATATATGCCAGCGTGTACTGTGAGAAATACCCAGAGAGGTCTGTGGACATGTTCAAGTACATAGACGTGATTAGGAAGGCCCAGATTACTGGGGGCGGGTATGCATGGGCACAATATGATGTGGAGTTTCGGGCACGCATGGCGTGGGACCCGCAGGCTAAATGGGGTGAGTTGGACACAGACTTATGGCAACACACGATGGGGCTAGCGGGGTCTGGGAGAACCATTTTCACGGCCAGCGGGCTCCCTCTCGTTGTTCGGCCCTTTCTGGGGCGCCCCACCCGGGGAGGGGAGGGGGGAGCGGGAAGAGGACAGGCGGGTGCAAAAGGGGCCTGCTGGGACTACAACAAAGGTTTGTGCACTCGGGAGTACTGCAGGTTCAGGCACGACTGCTCGGGGTGTGGAGGCAGGCATGCGTTGGTCAATTGTTGGGGGTGAGGACAGGGTCAGCAGCAGGTGAACCAGCAGTGGCAGGCAGGATGGTTTAAGACGGGGAATCAGTAGCTGCAACCGCTCGCGGGAGGGCGAGGAGCTAGGGGGCCTGGGCCAAAAGGCTCGTACTTCGGATAGAGTTGACAACTTGATTGCAGCCTTACAGGGGTATACTGACAGTGAGGCTGCAGAACGTTTGAGGGTGGGGTTTCTGGAAGGGTTTAGACTGGGGTATGACGGACCTAGGTTAAGACGTTGGGCAGACAACTTGAAGTAGGCAAAGGAGAACCCTACTATAGTACAGGACAAACTGGATAAGGAGGTGCGGGAGGGCCGCATGGCGGGACTCTTTGAGCATTGGCCTCTAAAAAATTTGATTGTGTCACCCATTGGAGTGGTGCCGAAAAAAGAACAAGGACAGTTTCGTCGAAAACAACACTTGTCGTGGCCTGAAGGCGGTTCGGTGAATGATTTCATCGATGAGCGTGACTGTGTCATATTCATCTGTTGACGTAGCCATGTCACTGGTAGTGACCGCGGGCGCAACGGCGATGATGGCAAAGTGCGACATAAAGTCGGCTTTCCGGCTGCTTCCAGCCCACCCAGATGATTGGGATCTGTTGGGTATCCAGTTTAATGGTCACTGGTATGTGGACAAAGCATTACCGATGGGCTGTTCCATGTCTTGCGCACTTTTTGAATGCTTCAGCACGTTCCTACAATGGTTGTTTGCGGAACGGACGGGTCACCAAGGAGTCACACACTACCTGGATGACTTTTTCTTTGTGGGCACCTCAGACTCCACGGACTGCCAGAAAGCGCTGGACAGTTTCAATGAGATCATGAGGGAATTGGGCGTGCCGTTGGCACCGGAAAAAACTATGGGGCCCTGCACGGCTCTGTCCTTTTTAGGTCGAGCCTAGAGTAGCGCGCATGCGCTGTTCTGCGAGACTTTATGTAGGTGGTTTTAAAAGCTGACCACACGCGCGTGCACAATGGCCTTTTCCGTGCGGTTACCCGCACGGCCGCCATCTGTTTCCATTTATCGTGCCCAGACGCGGGCGCGATAATTGAAAACACATGGCGCCCGTGCGGGTAACCGCAAACAATAGGCCATGGTGCACGAGCGTGTGGTCAGCTCAGCACGCTGCCGCGCTCGCTCGCCCCCGCTCCTCTCTGACGCTGCCGTCTCTGCTGTCCAGCGCTTCACTTGTGCTGACGCTGCCTCGTCCTGAGAAGAGAGGGCTGTTCGAGGCACACTCGGCTGTCTGCTCCGAGCTGAGAATGCTGAGTCAGTTAGTCACTGAGCGCGCTTTAACATCGTGACTGTAGCACCGCCATACGTTGTTGCTGGTGCTGGGAGGGGTACAGCTCACCCAGGCTAATTTTCAAGTAGAGAGGAAATGAATAAAGGAGTGGGTGACGAGGCTGGTCAGCGGGGAAAGGGGCGACACGCTCAAGTTTTCTGCTTATTGTTAAATTTGCTGTATATTTGCTTTTATCTCCAAATTATGGGCTTCCATGACATATTCTGCCTATGAATAATTGTGTACACGCAGTGAGCACTTTATCAGTCCAGAGGCATACAGACCCCGAGGCTCATTAGAAAGCAGAAACGTGGAGCATTTTTAAGGTCCGAACTTAGCATATTCCAAAACGCATTTGAAATGCATGGAGCAGAAACCTCTATTACATCCAGGGGCGCCGGACATCGTATTGACGTGTATACTGCGTGACCATGTATGGATGGTAGGTGTAGAAAAGCAAGATTCGTCCGCTTGGGGTCACACATGGTAGCGCCTACTGAAAACACGTGCAAGAGGCGCGTCACCGGTGTTCAAGGAGGGGTCCACTTCCATGCAAGTCTGACTTTCATGTTTACTTTCTCTGTTTTCAAAGTATAGAGAGTCTGATCTTATAAGCTCAACACAGACAAGTCTCATACAAACAGCGCATCCATTCCCGGGGTGGGGTCTCTCTGGGGGACCAGCGCCTACGCACACTGTGATCACTCGTGCACCTGACACGTTGAACGTGGATTTAGGGATAACCCGTTCCCCAAGTGCACACATATCTTGGGAATTAAAACAACGCAAGTTGCCGAATACCCATTGCCGGCAAGGTTTCTCTGAAATCAGTCACAGACTTAGGGTGCCTCGGAAAGAGCACCCCATGATGAGCGGACCTGTCTCTTCTTCAGAGGGTGTAAGTAAGGTGAACCTCTCTTACAAGTATCCACTCACCTTAATAACAATAAAAATAGTAGCTTGTATTATGAGACACGCCATACCGCACTTCTGCCGTTTCTAAGCGCTGAGCATCACAGGGCTTTAATTGAAGTAAACTTGTATTTCAGGCACCTCGCTGTCGCAATAGGCTTCACGCTTCATTCACTTCAGCAGCCATGGATTTTTTTTTTGTTTTTTGCACTCGACCCGCAGGTATTGGAGCGCTTTACATGAGCACTAGTTACATCACACATGGACATTTTTGGTAGGCATGGGGAGATTAAGTGATTTGCTCAGAATCACAGAACGTTGAGCCAACGACAGACTCAAACCTGGTTACCCTGCTCCAAAGTCAGCAGCTCTGGCCGTTAGGTCACATCCTCTTATTATAGAGCTGACGGGATTGGAATCCGTGAGCCGCTGCGCTCAACCAGGTGAGCTATCCCCGGACATGTGGGTAGGGATTAGGGAAGTACGGAGAGGAGCTGTCCACCACAGCAGGGGAGCGGTGGCTTGAAGCTAGATCTCTGGGCGGGGAGATGGACTTAATGATGGGTGAAGTACGGACTACGCCTGGCCCCCATGCACGGCTGCAGGGGCACCCGCATGCCTCTGCACAACGCGCGTTATGAATTCACACCTTAAAGCGCGTACCGAGCACGAGAACTCTGAGCCACGGGAGCACAGCAGCTGCAGAGCTAGCGGTACTCTCTGGCGTCATTGCTCGGAAGCATCAATCTGCCTCTGCGGCGCCCCCTCTGGCTTGGACTGGCACTGCAGAAGCGCGCAGCGGAGCACCAAGGGTCGTCGCATCACTTGCCATCACCGCTCGCCCTTTTACCGTCGCCATTATTCAGGTAGCTCCCCATTTTAATTTTTTGGCTGTCAGCAGCTTCCTTCATTGGTGCATTCCCCCCCCCCCCCAATATTTTAATTCCACGCAGCACATAACCCACCAGGTAACAGCTCATCACAGCGCAAACAAAGCATAACATTAATTCCAAACGCAGCATTTTACTTCCACGTGCGCATATTTTCTCATAACGGTGAAATGGCAAGACAGACACTTCCACGAAATACAGTATTTTCCTAAAAATGACTACTACAGGAAGTGCCTCATTTTTAGGTCGAGCCTAGAGTAGCGCGCATGCGCTGCTCTGCGAGACTTTATGTAGGTGGTTTTAAAAGCTGACCACACGCGCGTGCACAATGGCCTTTTCCGTGCGGTTACCCGCACGGCCGCCATCTGTTTCCAATTATCGTGCCCAGACGCGGGCGCGATAATTGAAAACACATGACGCCCGTGCGGGTAACCGCAAGCAATAGGCCATGGTGCACGAGCGTGTGGTCAGCTCAGCACGCTGCCGCGCTCGCTCACCCCCGCTCCTCTCTGACGCTGCCATCTCTGCTGTCCAGCGCTTCACTTGTGCTGACGCTGCCTCGTCCCGAGAAGAGAGGGCTGTTCGAGGCACACTCGGCTTTCTGCTCCGAACTGACTTTTGTGTTTCCTACCATCGGAATATGTAAGTTTTAAAACAAAATCAGTTAAACACACGCTTCCATGTATACATGAAAAGAAGCCCCGCTTCACCCCTTCCCCGTGCATGCGCCCGTTTCAGTTGAACCCGTCGTCACTAGCTTGTTTAACACGTTTGTGAAAGCCGTATTTTATAAGCATTACCCCGCAGGCACAAGCGGCTACGCTCCATTTGCCCACTAGATGCCGCTCTGGAGCTGAAGATGGACCTCATCCAGCTGCTATCGCTCTCTGCTCCTGTATTGTTCCTATAATCCAATGCAGTGAGACGGGGGCTGGCTCTGGCTCTGCTTCTGAAGGTTTGATGATCTATTGATAACGTAATGCCACTGCAACCGCCGCAGGCCAAGTGCATCCCCTGGCAGGAAGCAGGACCAGCTCCGCTGTGTTCGCCTGCTCCTAGGTCATTCTGTTCTTCTGGTCTGCGTTAAAGAAAGGTCCATGGGAACCTCTTCCCAGTTGAGCTGGGTTCTGTTCGGGGGCGCCGCGTCCTTCTTATAGATTTATGCAGAGCAGCTGTAGAGAGACTTCTCGTGCGTTCAGAAATAATGCATTGTAATGCAGTATGGATCGAAGCGACTTCATTAGTGCTGGTTTGAAGTATAAAACAGCTGCTCCTGCATCTCTCGCAGAATTATTGATATATTTAGTTTCTATAGTATTGTCATCAATACAGGCATTATAAAATATTATGGTGTCCGCCTCTTACCGGTGACTTACAACCACACGGCAAAGTGTTTTTATGCATCACAGCATTTTTTGAAATAGTGACCAACATCTACCCGATATTTAACAAGCATTGGCATAGCCAATAGGTCTCGCCTTTGGGACCTTATAAGTGTTTAGTTATCCAGCAAAATATCCTTGGTGCAACAACATCAACTGTTGCATGGCTAAACACTTATAAGGTCCCAAAGGCGAGACCTATTGGCTATGCCAATGCTTGTTGGGCATTGAGTTGGACTCTCAATTGATGGAGGCACGCCTTCCGGCGGACAACAAGCAGCAAATGTTGGGGCTGCTGGCAACAATGTTGTCGAGACATAAGGTCACTGTGAAGGAGATTCAGGTGCTATTGGGCCACCTTAATTTTGCTTGTCGAGTGGTGAGAGTAGGGAGGACATTTTGCAGGCGACTGGGCAGGGCACTAGCAGGACAGAGACATCCTCATCATCATGTGCGTCTGTCTGCGGGGGTGAGGGAGAATTTGAGAATGTGGCAGTTTTTCTTACAGAACTTCAATGGCATCCCCTTGATGCAGGAGGGTGACATGGTGTGGGATGTCCAAATATTTTCGGATGCGGCAGGGAGCAAGGGCTTTGGACTGTACTGGCAAGGGAAATGGTGTGCGGAACAGTGGCCTCCAGAGTGGGCGGGGGGCAGAAGCATAGCCTTTCTGGAATTTTTCCCGCTGGTGGTGGCAGTCACTCTCTGGGGTGAGCAGCTGGCACACAAAAAGGTTACGTTCAGAATTGACAACATGGCGGTGGTAGAAATTGTGAACCGCCAGTCTGCTAGGGATGAGCAAGTCTTGAAATTGCTGAGGGTGTTTGTGTTGGACTGCTTGCGGCATGACATTGCCTTTCGCGCGGTGCACGTGCCAGGTGTGGACAATGACATAGCGGATGCTTTGTCTCGTTCACAGTGGGGGAGATTCCGTGGGCTAGCCAAGGACGCAGACAGGACCCCGACCAGCATGCCGCAGCATTTGTGGTACGTAGGCAACACAGGATGTTGCAGCTGGTTTTAGGCTCTCTTGCGCAATCCACAAAAGCAGCATACAGGACAGCATGGGAGGAATTTTTGCGCTCAGGTGCTAGGCGGCGGGACTCACCGGCGCTCCGCCGGGAGGATGTGATTCAGTTTATTCTGGATCTGATTGAGAGGGGGCTTACTAAGGTTACGATAGCGGGTAAACTGGCGGGGATTGCTTTCGCGGGGAAGTTATTGTGGGGTTATGCGCCATCTGCGGGAGAAATTGGGACGCGCATGCTGGAAGGGTGGGCCCGTGAATGTGGCCGTGCATCCAGAGTTAGGAACCCCCTGTCTTGGGATCCTTTGGAGAGGGTTATACGGATTTTGCCGGGGATATGCTCAGACAGTTTGGAAGCTTGTCTATTCTCCACGTTGATGTCATGGATGTTCTTTGGGGCCTTTCGGGTCTCTGAATTGTTAGGATCAAAATCCGAGGAGGGGCTGTTATGGAGTGAGGTGTCCATTTGCAAGGGTAGGATCTGTATCTGGCTTCGGAAATCTAAGACGGATCAGAGGGGAGGGGGGAAATGGGTTTCTTTGCAAGCTGCTGATCCACAGCTGACTTGCCCGTGCAAGTGGGGAGCAAGGTTGAGGTTCTTGGTCCCAGATTCGAGCGGGTTAGTTTTCAGGCATGCAAACATGCGGGTGGCGAAAGCTTCCCAGCTTTTGGCGGTGTTGAGGAAGGCGCTGGCCGGGCTGGGGATTGATGGCAAAGGTTTTGGGACGCATTCATTTCGAATTGGGGCGGCATCAGAAGCGAGCAATCGGGGTTGGGGGCGAGGGGACATCATGAAGTTGGGTAGGTGGTCCTCTGATTGCTACCAGCGTTACGTGCGCAGCGCATCTGGGGTGTTGTAGCGCGGTTATGTTGTTTTCCCTTTGTTCATTCATGTTTCTCGTTTCAGGTTCAGTGATGGGTCCCCTCGCCAGGGTGATGTCTATATGGATTGTTGGACATTCCTTTGTGAAGTGGGCACAGGTCCAGGCCCGCGCCAGCTATTTTGGGGAGATCCTTGATTTTAATAACGAAATGTTTAATGTTTGTTGGAGGGGAAAGGGGGGTATGCGATGGAAGGAGTTGCTGCAGGTTTTAAATGGGATTTTGGTGGCTGGTAGGTGCCCCGACGTGTTGGTCATTCATCTCGGGGAGAATGACATGGTGAGGAAAACTGGTTTGGCATTGATGAGATGCATGAAGCATGATTTGTCTTTGATCAGGCGTCAGTGGGCCGGGTGTGCGGTGATTTGGACAGAATTTGTGTCTCGTAGGGTCTGGAGGGGAGCGGTAAATCCAGGGGCAGTGGACAAGGCCAGGAGGAAGCTTAACTCGGAAATGGTGCGTTTTTGTTGCCAGTTGGGGTTTTTTCGGATCAATCACAGGGACATCAAGTATGACACGCCGGACTTTTTCAGGGGGGATGGTGTCCATCTATCCAGGCTAGGCATGGATTTGTACTTACTAGAGCTTAGGGAAGTCCTGGCCAGATTATTGGGGGTGCATAGGAGTTAGGGGGGTCAGACCTAGGAGGCAGAGGGGCAGAAAAAGGGGAGGCGGCGTTTCCGCCTACACTCCGCCTTTTACTGGGTGGCGGGGTTGTTGAAAGTTGGCCAAGATTGGCTGTAGTTTTTAGTTAAATGTTGGTAGTTTGTGAGCAGGAGCAGGGAAAGGGTAACCAGGTAGGCTAAGTTTAGATTAGAGGTTTGTTAGTTACAGTTGCACAAAGGCAGGTAGGGATTTGGGTCATGGGAGGTTAGGATTTGTAAATGCTATGTTGTGTAAGATTGTGTAATATTATCGTTATGTAATGTTATTTTGTATTTGGCAGGGTGCGGGATTTGATGTGGGGATCGTAGGGGTGGGGGGGGAACAAGGGGTCAGGTAATTTATGTATAGTGAGGTTTTAGTTTTGTAAGGCAGTTGCCAGTGTTAATAAATTGTGATATGCACCTGTTTCAATAAAGCGGCCTTTTACACACAAAAATTGGTCTCGGTTTGGCTTGCCCGCCTCCCTCCCAAGGGGGGTTTGGGGGGCAGCCGAGCATCGCGAGGTCTGCCTCCCGGGCAGATTGGGAGGGGGAGGGGCTGGCCAGGGAGCGCCCATTTTTGAAGATACTTTGGGCTACATTGGGATTAGCCAAATTGTAGCCCAATTTTGGAATTATAGCCCAATAAGTATATAGGGGTTTTTCGCGCTTTCCCAGCCACCATTTTAGGTTTGGTGACCTGGTGGCTGGGAGCGCTGCGCAGATTAGGTTTTTGATCCCGCCCTCCCTCCCTAGTTTTTCAGGTTTTTGAGGGGTTTGTTATCCCGTTTTTTTTTTTTTACCAGAGGCGTTATTGGAACAGGTTCATGGGGGCTCGATTTGTTGTTATTTGTCGCTTGGAACAGGTGCTGGCGGGGTTGTTGAAAGTTGGCCAAGATTGGCTGTAGTTTTTTTGTTAAATGTTGGTAGTTTGTGAGCAGGAGCAGGGAAAGGGTAACCAGGTAGGCTAAGTTTAGATTAGAGGTTTGTAGTTACAGTTGCACAAAGGCAGGTAGGGATTTGGGTCATGGGAGGTTAGGATTTGTAAATGCTATATTGTGTAAGATTGTGTAATATTATCGTTATATAATGTTATTTTGTATTTGGCAGGGTGGGGGATTTGATGTGGGGATCGTAGGGGTGGGGGGAACAAGGGGTCAGGTAATTTATGTATAGTGAGGTTTTAGTTTTGTAAGGCAGTTGCCAGTGTTGATAAATTGTGATATGCACCTGTTTCAATAAAGCGGCCTTTTACACACAAAAATTGGTCTCGGTTTGGCTTGCCCCCCTCCCTCCCAAGCAGGGGACGTGAAGGTCTCATGAGACAGGCTGTCACAGATTAAAATAGGCCACAGTGAAAGGATGCACGAGCGAAAGGAGGACACAAACTCAAGGGGCGCAGGTGTAATGCCAGGTGAAATGGGGGCGTGTGTGCAATAGGAAAGGTAAACGAGGGGACAGAGTTGAAGGACAGCCCGGCCAAAACAATCATTGCTAACGTGATCAGAACTGAAAGTTGCTAAGAAGGAAGAACGGACGGGGACTGGGAGGGCTTGAAGTGCCCAGTCTGGCAGGGTTACTACTGAGCGCTTCCAGCGGGCAGGGGCACAGCTGGAGGTGGGCATGTGTAGAATTAACCAATCCCCGATGGCACGCAGTGCTGGAAGCTGACAGAGCTGGAAGAGGGCAGTGCTGAGAAGGGACAGAGCTGGAAGGGAGCACAGCTGGGTGTAGTTGTGAGGTTCCCTGTCCACTCTCGGAAAGTAGAAACTAAGCTCAGGAAATCACCATGTCCCATCACATCCTGCTGACTGAGACCGATAAAAAGAGGGAGTAGTAGCTCTTAAAGGCACCCTTGTGTTTCTCTAAAGTACTTATGAAGTGATAAGCTGTATGCCTTTGTTTCCTTCCATTGGCACCCAGTGGTTAGGCTCCAGATAACTACCAACCAAAATGATACTTAAAAAAAACGAAGGGCTCATAGTGCTTTAAATTAGGTCTCTGTTTTGGGCCTGGCTGGAAGTGAAAATAAGAAAGCACCCTCAGTGTCTTAGTGGAATGCAGACTATGTGCAGGTGCTGCTGAATTATGTCCCGGTGTCAGCAGAAGACATCGGGACCAACTCAGCATATTGCCCTGGGCCAGCCGGCTCCCAGATCTGGCCCAGTAATAGCTGCTGAAACAGGGATCTAGTGTGATCTCCCTACTTTCCAGCACTGGGTCAAGAACAATTAAATGAGTTGCTGTTGGACTTGGCCCTCTCTGCAGGGTCACACACCCCCAAATGTTTTGCCTTCACCCCTCTGGTTTTCTGAACCCATTTTTGTAGGCTTTTAGGACTCTGTGCATTTTATTACTGCTAGCCAGTGCTAAAATGCGTGCTCCTCACTTCAAAACATGGTACAATAAGCTTACATCTAATTTGTACATTCAATTTACATGTACATCCCTCGTATATGTAACCACGGGTACACAGGGCCTGTAAATTCAATGCTACTAGTGTGCAGCAGCACTCATTGTGCCACCCACTAAAAGTACCCTTTTAAAACATGTCTCAGGCCTGCCATTACAGCCTGTCGTGCAGTTTTAACCTGACTATTCGACCTGGCAAAAGAAACCTTTTGCCAGGCATAAACCTTCCTTTTTAATACATATAAGCCACTGCTAAAGTAGGCCCTAAATAGCCCACAGGGAGGATGAATTATATTTAAAAAGTAGGGCATGCTTTTTTAAGTTTCTCGTTTCATGGTAGTGAAAAACTCCTAAATTAGTTTTTCATTACTGTAAGGCCTACCTCTTCCATAGGATAACATTGGGTTACCTTATAACATTTAAGAAGTGCTAACATTTGATTGGGAGCAGGTACAAAGATCATTTTTGGACTCAAATGAATTGCAATGTATAAACCTCTTTAACACAAAGTCAGATTTTGCAATGCAATTTTGAAAATGCACTTTTAGAAAGTTGGAATTTTCCTGTCCTAAACTTTATGAAGCCTTCTAGGAGTTTCCAGCTGCCTCGGTCTGTTAATTGCTCCCCCACCAGGAATGGGCATTGGGTCCAGACAGTAAAAAATAGGACCTGGGTGTAGCCGTTTCGACCTAGTTCGACTCATCAACCAGGTATAGCTTGGATCCCGTGACACATTCTGCACGGGGCCCACATCTAGGCATACCCATCCCAATTGGGGCAACACACTAAAGTATACAAAAAAGTGATGGATGGAATGCTTGAATTAATGTCAGCCACTGGTAATTACTCGGGCGCAAGCCCAGTCTATTGGTATTTTACACACCATACCACCTCAGTATGGGCCCAACAATATGCAAATCAGTCTTAACCCTTCTCCAATGGAAACCATCCAGCCGATTGCCAAGCCAGGCTCCAGTGACAACAATGTGCACGATGCCCACGTCTGGGCAACTGGACCTGCCTGGACCTGCAACTTGACCTGCCTGAGCACTGCTGGCATCTGCTGGAGTGAGTTTCTGATCCCTAAGAGGTGCCTCCCAAGGTGCTGAACCCTTGACATCAGTTGAGCTCCTCCCGTCAATACCTGAAGTTTTGAACTCTGCGCACCGGACTTTGAGAAGTCAACGTTTTCATCAGGACTAACCTGGTTCCTGTATCTGGCATGCACTCCATTGCGGTTGGCCTGAACTTGTGAATTTGTCCCTGTTTAGCGCAACAGGATACCCACAGTTAGCACTTTTTGCACTTTTTACTTAAACCTTTAAAATTGTATATCTCTGGTTCTCCTAGTTGAATTTTTGTTGTTTTGGTCTCATTTTATTTATTACATTTTACTCTACTTTTCTATTTGGTGTGGGATATCTCTTGTGTTTTGTTTTCACTTTATTACTGTTTGTGTGCTGCATAAATTCACACAGTGCCTCTGAGTTCCACCCGGTTGCTCTTGTACCAAGCTACCAGATGATTAAGCACAGGTTTGTTTAGTGACTTTTGGGATTCAACCTGACAAGGATTGTGGTTGTTGCCTGAGAGGGGCTTCTGCCACGCTCAACCAGTAACCCAGTTTTCTACAGTTGTACTGTTAGATGTAAGCATGGATAAAGAATAAACAAAAAAGGCACTATGACACATCTGCCTGTCTCAATTTGTATGCCTCATTTAGTAGGCGCGCGTAACATGCATGTGTGCCTACAATATGATGCAGGAGATATTTTGTTTTTATTTATCGATCCAAACTGGTTCAGTAAATCAATTCATTTTTTTTAAAAAGTAGTACAAAAGCATTTTTTTCTTTTTTTTTTTGAGGCACAGGTGATGGGAAGCAACAAAGAGGACGTAGGTGGAGAATGAAACAATACGGGATGGGTGGAACAATGGGGTAGAAGCAACAGTAGGTGGGGAAGCAATTTGGAGGGCGAGGGGAAGCAATATGGGGTCTGAAGCAACACAGGGTGTGGGTGGAGGAAGCAAAATGGAGGGCAGGGGGAAGCAACACGGGCAAGAGAGAGGAACGTGGAGCTTGGGGGAAGAGAAGCATGCATGCTAGAGCGTAATCTGGAGCTGGGGGGGGAAAGCACATGGGCAAGACAGCAACATGGGAGAAACACAGAAGAGGGAGCACAACACACAGGGGCCGGGTGTAACATATGGGCGAGACAGTAATGTGGGAGTGTAGCGGTGGAGGGAAGAGCAGTATGCGAGGGAGACATCTGAAAAACACAGGCACTCTTGTGGAGTGCATAATCAAAAAAACAGTAGTGCTTCAAAAGTGAGCAGTGAAAGGACACAATTAATGCAGCCAGGCTCCAGGGGAGGGAGAAACACAAGGAAAAGAAGCAAAGTCCACACAAGCTGATGAATAAAAAGCAAGCAAATAACAGTGACAATAAAGTCAACCAATGGTAAGCACTGGGCGTGGTCTAAGCTCACTGTAAGCTGAAAATAGGTCTTCCGCCGGCAGAGAGCTTGAGCTGTCTGGTAGCTGAGATTGAACAACAATAGGGAATATCTAGGTACTTACTTTTGTAAAAAAAGGAAACAAGAAATTAATTAAAATACAACCCAAATGAAAATGTACCTTTAACCAATCAACTGATCCTACTACTATAATACAGAAGTACATTCAGTGACGTTGCACAAGACTGAGATCCAGTTATGAATGGCCCAATAAAGCAACAGTAAAAAAAAATTGTATTTTCATAGTAGATTGCTTTGACAAGTGTAAGAGACTTAATTGCCTCAGTAAATCCACTAAAGTTGACCTTAAATGGAGGAGGAGGAGGAGGCAAGAGGTAAGAGGCGGAGGAAGGAAGAAGGAAGGAGCGTTCCTTTGGCCCTGTCTGGCTTCAGCCTTAGTGACTCAGCGGTTCTGCGGCTCAGCGGTTCAAGAAAACCCCTGCCTGGCAATCTTGAAGACCGAGGCTTCTGCTGTCACTATCAGCCGCCAAAAGGAACTGTTAATTTTTGCCTGCGGGCGAACTGGGTGCTGCGGCTGCAAGCCTTCTCAGCACCCCCACCAAACAGTCAAATAAACCAGTTCACTGTTGGTCCAGAGAGTTACAGACCAGGGGAGAGGGATTATAGAGTGGCGGACTGGAGCGTACAAGACTTTTAGTGTCTCAACTCAAGTAAGAACCCTGCAGAAGCGGCCCGACCAGGTGCATAGCAGCCCTACTGTGCACCCCTCAATTCCTCAGAGTGAGGCAGAATGAGGGCCCAGAGCTCACATCTACGTATGTCCCACGGCAGGGTGAAAAACATAATGAAAAAAACAAAGGGTTCACAGAATAAACAGGGAAGAATCATAAAGGAGGGGCAAGGTACACCACGCAAAGCCCACAGACAGTGCAAACATACCTCGAAGGAGCAGAAGAACCGAGGACAACATAGGGTGAATTCCGGAAGGGGTCTGAGGTCAACAAGACAATACAAGACTATTTCACAGCATTAGGGAAAAACTCTCAACAGAAAGTGGATACCATAGGAGAGCAACCAAACTGGAGACCTCTCAGTGATAGTGCAATTACCCTGGGCTTAGCATGGGACAGACTGCCCCCCTGAAGCCAACCCAAGAGACATTGCCAGATCTAATGTGGCAGACAGGACCCTCACTTCAAAATCCACAAATAAGCCAAATGCAGTAGAACAGTAGCTTGCCTAAAGGAGGCCACCCATTGTCATTGCCTGTTGTCATAAATGACCACAAACAAAATCTCATGGAAGTAGCCGCGCTCTGGCCACCGAGTTGGACAACAGATAAAGGTCTGTCAATGTTGCAGATCCAATGTTTATTATTTTCAAATCATCCCAAATTTGTTGACATGCAGGTCAGTATCAATCAGAAAGAAACAGCCGACACGTGTTTCGTTGAATGATGACTTTTTCAAGGCTGTGAAATTAAAACAATGTACAGTACAAATTTTGGGAAACCATATATATTTGGAAGTTAGTTCATATACTTATCTTCCACATAGTGCTTAGTGACCAGAAAGCACAAATGGTGCAGTGGGACGCATATTACCACATGCTTAATAGAACAATTCCCTGTGCAGGCACATAGTTACCTTGACTCAAGTTTAAGAGCAGGAAAAAACCTTACAAAATATAAGTTAGGTAAAGAAAGAGGGAAGAAAAAACAGAAAAAGAGAAACGGAGGGTGACCCTTAGAGAAAAAGAAAGATGTAAACACCGCTTGGTGATATGCCTACACTAGCTGGGTGGCTTAGTGTTTGTCCATTGTAACACACTGTATTACTGTTGTACATGTACTGAACCTAAATTTTGGATGTGAAAGCGGACTTGTATCACCACTGCCACCTTCTATATTTAACAGATAAAGGTGTTCACGTGAACAAGACATTAGAAATGCCAAGGCTATCCTCAAAAGAACTGGAGAAGATCAGCTGGGAGGACTCACACGCTCATGAGGCACTGGAAGAAGTGTCTAACCAGGACAGGGTTCCATACTTGCAGAATGTGAACGGACAATCAGACTGCCCAGAGGAAAAATCTAAACACATTCCTCCCACCCCACAACAAGACTTAGGACAACACTAAGGGTGGATGCGGAAGTCACAGCTAATATATCAACTACGACTGGATAGAAAGCCCTAAATATGCCATAACTAACGCAGCAATTTTAAATCCAGACAAACATGATATTTAAATGTCAATCTTGCAGACACTAGCAACTTTCACAATGGCAATAGATTAAAAAATTGGATGATTGAAATTCATTAATCAAGAGGGCACAGGCAGAGTTAGAGGCTGTGACGGAAGTATGGGCATGCAAATGCAATTCCATCCTGGACAAACTTACGTAACTGCTGAGAATAATGTCTACAATGGTAGTGAAACTAAAACAGGAATCAGAACAGTTAAAATATAGTAGGAAGTCAATACATGGGCCCCAAGGGAATGAATATAGTTACAATCAACCAGTGAAAAAAAAGTCAGTAGAAGAAATACACATTAAGGAAAGCGTAAACCAAAAACTGGTCCCATAAATGGAAAGCTCAAATCTGCATGATAGCATGGAAACGGTAATTTACACCTGTTCTATCAAGAAAGAACAAAAAAAAGCTTGAAAAAATATGAAACAAGTAAGGTAGGGGACATTCAAATCAAGGTTCACAGCTCAAAGCACTCCACCAAGTGGGAGCACTTCAAGAGAGCAACAATGACAAGGTGTGCCAGTCAGAGAAGGCCCGACAACATATAAAACGGGATACCAACTGTACACCCCCGAAGGTGGCTCCAGTCATACTGGTAACAGAAGACGAAGTACACAGGCTAGTCCCTGGGAGCCAAGAAAATGAAAACTCAATGCCTATCGGGGTGGAGTGGAGAAATCTTGTAGGAGCTCCGATAACATCCATACTGCACACATCAATTAACCAACAGAAACTGAATCTCCAACCATCTGCAACAAAGGACAAGAGAGCACAAAGCCTTATCTTTTGACGAGATACACCTCACAGGGTCCCTGGGACGTCCTCAACAAGGAAAACATAGTAAAGATATGCAACTTAATCCATGGTTTAGAGTACATAAAGAGCAAGGACCTGGAATATGTAGCCTTTATACCAACTAAAAATGGCAAATCAAATGAGAGCACTGAGGTGTGTTTTTGCAATCAAGAAACTGTGCAGTTACTAGTGTCCAAGATAAAAGTCCTTTAAGATTGGGGGATCGAGCTGATGAAAATTGAGACTGAAAAATTCCCATAATTTCTAACCACACCAGGGTTAAAGGAAAAGATGGAAGGGGCTCTCCTACAAACAACTGGCCTGAAAATAAGGACTCAGTTCTACTCCATGCAAAGGGCACACCGCTCGCCTTCTCCAGGCCTATAAGCGAGTTGACCATCACCATTACCCCTGGCCATCCAAGTACGCAGATCTGCAGGATCCCCAATCCACAACACAAGAAGACGAATCACCTAGCAGATTGCCAACAACAGTCCTGACACAGCCAGAAGAAAAGGGGCTGAATTCCAAGTATCCAATTCGGGAAAAACTCATAAAATCCAGCTAACACAAAGTAATACTGATTAAATGTCTTCAAGTACTAATTTAAGCTAAGCTAGCCAGCTTTTGTGGAATTTAGCAGGGGCCAGTGAATTGACCCAGGACCCCAGCTTGGAACAGTTTTTGCGCAACTTTCACATCATCTGCCTCTAAGAAATCTGGTGCAAAGCTGAGAACCCACTACCAAGGTAGGTGGAATTTACAAATCTAGCAGAGAAGGCAAAGACCAAAGGGCACCCAAAAGGCAGCTTGTCAACTTACATAACAACCAGCAAAATTTTGAATGCAAGCCGTTTGGATCTAAAGATCAACCACATGCTGGCAACAAAAATTACAATCTGGAAGTCAGGCTCCCAGGTAACCTCACTCATAATAGTCAATACTTATATAAATCCTAGCATCACTCAGAAACAAAATGTAATCACAGTCATGGAGAATAAACGTTTAGAATTACAAGCCACCCACGGTTAAATACCATGTATAATCACCGGAAACTTCAACCTAACCCTGGCAAACCCATTACAAGAAAAGATCTAGAGAAAGGGTCCAAGATATGAAGTCGGAAATTCCAATGCAGGTATTGCAATTCATGAACATCAACAAAAGTAATCACATCCTCCTGAGTGTTCTGGAGGCTCTGGGGCTGAGGGCCTTCAATGGTAGAACCCCTTCTGTGGAAATCTGAAATAATTTATGTTAGCATAGGCTGAAGCCATCTTGTTTGTGGCATCCATTTTGTTAGCTATGTAATTCTTCCGTCTTCACTGTTGCTTGCCCTTCTATTCTGCTTGTGTCATCAACTCTAGTTAACTCCTTCTGTATTGAGCTAAAAGCAATGTGCTGAGCAAAGGCCTGTAGCTGCTACAATGCAGCTGGCTAAAGATATAACTGTCAACTGTGATCCAGCGCTAACAATAAAAATAATTCTCCTATTATGCTTTGGTCATCCAGGTGCAATTATTTCTCTAACACACACACTATATCCATATGACGGTGGGGCCCATAACACCGCATATACATTCACTTACTCATTTGTTCCCTGGATTTCCTTCGTCATGAACCTAGCAGAAAAACGATTCGCTGGAAGGAGACGGGATACCTCTTTTATAATGACATAATATTTCTCATTTGCTTTTAGGGTATTCCGCTCATTGGTCGATGGACCAACTAGTAGGAATCAGTTGATGGTGATTAAGACCAGCTCAATCACAATGAACTCTTTTACCATTTCATTATTAATCATTAAGCTAAAGAAAATCACTGAGTCATTTGTTTAAAGAATAATAAAGTTTATATAAAGTTTTGAATGTAGGAAATTGAGATTAAGCTTATTATTCAGATCATTGCATTTATCATCAATATAAGAATAGTTTGAAATTGCAAGGCACTTTTATTAGACGGAAAAATGAGGTTATCATAATAAGAACTCTATAGATCAATCTATCTATCTATCTGGGTAAAGCCTAATAATTCTAAAAAACCCTATCATTAAAAGTTCTCCTAAAGCAGCCTCTTTATACTCAACTGGAAAAGGAAAATAACATCAGCAGCATCAGCTCGTCAGCATCAGCAACCGCAACTTCTCCCATATACAGCATCTAACTTCTCCAGCATCTCCCGCAGCATTCTAACCCCTCCCACCAAGAGTAGGTCTTCTTATACCCTAATTCTAGCTTACAGCATAAAATGTTTCTTCTTACATGGCGCGATTCATTCTCATTGGTCAAAAACTCAGGTCCATATACATTTTAATCAAACTTCCTGGTCTTAACCAGTTCCGTGTGGAATGTCCATGCAAGCATCGTTTCCCACAGTTCATGCACTTGCTCATCCGTTTCGATCAGTCCAAATTGTATCTTTTTCTGTTACATTTTGTATAATACAGTTCCGTCTATTGATTCAGCCAGGCTTCTCACGCTTCTTGCTGATCATCTTGGCACACATCTGCTCAGAAGGGTCACAACAGCCTTGACCATACTTTCATCTTAGCCTCTCGGCATCAGCACGTGATCATCCCTTTTCCACAGCCTCTCTCCTCTATCACATGGTCTCTTCCGCTCATGCGCACTCTAGTAACTTGCGGCCATTTTATATTGCTGCTCGGCAGGCCTAAGCGCACTATTTTCAAAGATAAACAAAATGTTATTAAACAAAGAAATATAAACCCTTTCGTTTCCCTCCCGTCTTTCTACGTACCCCAATTAGGTATTACCTGGCAGAAGCAACATATAAAGCTATCCCTTACTTACCATCGCTTTATTTTGCAACCACACGTTTTATTTAAAAGCACAAATCATGCATTTATTATTTCATTAGTACGCAAATATTATGTTATGTTAGACACGTAAACAATTATAAGTCAATTAATTTGCACACAGAATTGCGTGTTACCATTAACCCTTAACATACATTGTTGGTTATTTACTTAAACGAACATGTTTATTAATATTATACGAAAATATTAGGAGGTTAAAATTTTTACATTTATCCTGCTCCATCAACTCCCCCCTTTGGTGATTTTTAATATTACCACAAAAACCCAAGTTATACAATTTTCTCAGACAGCATATATCTTTTATCCGTTTGCTTTTGTTAGTTTACACAACTGTATCCCTTTCAACTTGTTTCTTCGTTTTCTTGTACATGTTCTCTTTTATTTCTTCTAACTCTATTTCACCCATTTCTCTCTCTCTTTCCTTGTTTATCATGTTTTCTTTTTCTAGCTTATTCTGCCTTCTTCTTCTCTTTATACATGTTATTGCAAGCTTCAGTACTAATATTATTATTATTATCATGGTTGCTATTATTATAATTTTCCCTATTATTAATCCACTCATTCTTGTTAACCAATTTGTTACAGAAGAAAACCCTTTACCAAGTTTTCCCCAAACACTTTCAACCTCCAGTGGAACAAGTTCTTTGTGCAAATTTGTAATATTTGTTATATACTTCTGTATATTTTCGCTCTTATCTGGAATGTAAGTGCAACAATGTTGGACTTTCAGCATTCCACAGACTCCACCCTCTTTTGCCAAAAGAATGTCAAGGGCAAGACGATTTTGCATCACCATAGCTCTCATGGCAACCATCTCGGTATTTACCATCAAGAACCCTCCAGCAGTATCTGTAGATAAACGATCTACCACTGTGGATAATTTCCGAATTCTAAATGCATTCAAAGATATTCCCACTGCTGGTATCAATGCACCAAAAATATCACCTACTATTTCTGAAAAACTTTCCCTTTTTCTACGTGTAAAGGTATTTATCATTTTGTGTGTTCCTTTTTCTTTTCTATCCATATGAAAAATCTTTGGAAAGACCAGGCCTAAGTAACATGACCCATACCAATGGTCCGGCAACCTATAATAAGCCCTATTCCCACAAACATAATAAATCCCTGGAAATATTGGATCTTTTCCCCCTTTGAATCCCCATCCACCTAAAATTTGATAATTGTCATGGCAATTACTGGAACCCACAAAATAATTGTCATATCTTGTCTTATTTCTTCTAATGCACAACCTTCCCTGTTGGGGCCAATCCAGAGTCATAGCTGCATTTGTCTTTTTCTTGTCATGATTGTCTTCCTCAAACGCCCAAAGAGGTGTTTTTGTCTCTTCTATCACTTTTCTTTGAAATTTCACTCTTCTCTCTTCAACCATCTCTAAAAATACCTTTCCTTCCTTCTTTAACTCACAGGTAAGGTTGTACCTAATTATACTATCTAATGTTAAAATCTTATCTTCTAAAAAATATTCACCAAACGTCTTTCCTCTTTTATTTTGTTAAGCTCGGGAACTACAGAAACTTTTGCAAAAATCTTATTTATGTCACTATAATAATACTCTAATCTACCTGTTTTATAAAATAAACTTGCTAAAACACTACATGTTATTCCATATGTCAAAGGGAGGTGATGATAAGTCACACCCTCTGCTACAGATGCAGGCAACTGCATACAAACATAGCAATCTCTTACATCCATTGTTTGTACATACTCATATAATAATTTAGTAAAAACATTTTTTGAAAAATCTGTTATTGATTTGTCCTTATGTAATTCTGCACTACTCTTTAAAATAACTGGTTCTTGAGTGTTAGCTCCTTTTTCTTTCGCAGTGTTATTATTTATTTCTACTACAGCTAAACTAATTGGAATAGTGATTGCTAAAACCACCCATACTGTTATTAATAATCCTGTACAAAAACAGCACATCTTGCACCATCTACTTAAAAACTCACATTTACATTTTCTATCTCTAGTATTCTCCATTTTGTCTTATAACCTTATTTATTTGTTTTCTAGAAAATTGTGTCACTACACCTCAGAAATGACTTGCTTGCCACTCTGTACTTCCAATATTTTGTCTTTGCTTGGTACTTTTTCTTTTAATTCTTTCTCAGAATTCTTTCTCTGTCACATCCGGTAAATTCGTCAGTTCAGTGTTTTGTCAAATCCGGTAAAACTATCTAAACTTCTTCAGGTTTGTTGCTTCAGGTTTGTTGCACTTCACTTTCTCCCATCAGGTTTCTTTGTTCTGGGTTTTCGTGAGTGTTCAATTTTTCTTTGTGACTAGTCAAAGCACGATCCAACCATTCAGGCGATCTATACTTTTGATTTACTTTCTTTATTCTTTTCGTTTTCTGCAAGTGTTTTCCACCTTGTTTTTCTTGCTCTCTTTGACTTGTTATTTCATTCACTTGTTCAGCACTTTTCCCATCCAACCTTATGATTCTGTATCTTAATTTTCTTACTTCGTTGGGCCAATTGTCTCCTTTTCTTGGCTTTTTTGCTTCACTTCCTTTTTCCTCTCTTTCTGTTTTCCAATTTCTTTTTCTTGTCTCTAGTTTTTCATTTCTTTCTTCTCCACTTTCTTCAGACTCTGTTTCAATTCTTTCGTTATTTCCTCTTATTTTGAAACTTATAATTTCATTTTCTTCTACTTGTGGTTCTTTTCTTATCTTCCTTCAATCACCTATTTCTGTCCCTCCTCGAGGTTCTTCCGAATTTGTGTCAGTCTGTCTATCTGCTTCTAAAATTCCCTTTCTTGTGTTTGACTATCTGTCCCTACTGCTCCTCGGGATTTTTCAGATTTTTCTAACTTTTGGTTTGAAACTCTCCCTTCTTCATCTATTAATATTATCTGCGAAGGAATTTTACCACAACTTGTACTTGGTTGCTCACTGTCACTATCTTCTGGCTCAGTTTCTTCTCTTATGCTTTCAAATTTCACTTTCTTTTTTAGAATTTCTTCACATTCCGAATATTCTGTATCAGATTCTGAACTGGTGTCAGATATTTCCAGATGTCGACTTACAGGTCGATCTTCAAATTCTGGAACTTCAGCTATTTCTTCTATTTCCTCTTCTTCTTCTATCCTTGCACTTGTAGTTGGGTCTTCCAGATGTCAACTTACAGGTCGATCTTCAGGTTCTGGCACCCTGTTTGTTTCTTCTTCTCTTTCTGATGCTGAACTATTATCAGATATTTCCAGATGCCGACTCACATGTCGATCTTTAGGTTCTGGAACTCTGATGGTGTGGCTGGCATGTACCCAGTGTTTCACTCCTGCACACTTGACTGCAGTGGTCGTCACCAGGATCACTTGTCGTGGTTCGTCCCAGCGAGGAACCAAACAGTTTCTTCTCCGGTGGACTTTTATTCGAACCCAATCTCCTGGATTCAAGTCGTGAGCTGGTTTTCTTTCAAGAGTGGTCGCATCCGGTCCAACCTGATGAAACACAGAACGCACCACATCAGCCAATCCTTTGCAATAATCCAGCACTAGATCATCAGTTATAGTCAGTAGCTTGTTGACAGGTACTTGTGCTTGTCTCATTGCTGCGTCCCATGATTATTTCATGTGGACTGAGTCCAGTTTTCCTTTCCGGAATACTTCTGATTGTCATCAGAACTAATGGCAAAGCATCTGGCCATTTCAGTCCTGTAGCTTGACACATTTTTCCTAACCTGTTCTTGATCGTTCCATTCACTTGCTCTACTATTCCAGAAGCCTCTGGTCTGGATGCACAATGCAGTTTCTGTTTAATACTAAGTGCTTCACAAATCAGTTTAACTAATTCATTTTGGAAATGTGTTCCACTATCTGTTTCAATCGTGACTGGAAAACCATACCTCGGAATGAATTCTCGCAGCAAAAGTTTTGCTACCGTGATACTATTATTCCTTCTTGTTGGATATGCTTCCACCCAACGGGAAAACAAACAGACGACCACTAGGACATACCTCAATCTGCTGCAAGGTGGCATTTCAATAAAATCCATTTGCATTCTAGTGAAAGGACCCCCTTCTCGTCCTATTCTTCCTAGACTCACTACTGTCTTCCTTCCTGGATTTAACTGTTGACAAATAAGACATCTCTGACAAAGACTCACAGCTATGGCTCTAAATTTTGGATTGTACCATGTTTGTCTAAAAAGTCTGATCATTGAATCTCTCCCAATATGGGCTTGCCCATGGTACATCCGTGCCATGTCAGAAATCATGCTATCAGGCATAACTGGTCTCTCATCCCTGTAAACCCAAACATCAGTTTCTTCATGTTTTCTACATCCTGCTTTTATCCAGGTATCTTTTTCTTCATCCTCTGCAGCTTCTTGTAACTGTCTCACCTCATCCCATGTTTCAATAGAGTTAGTAAAAAGCAAAGGACAAGAAATATGCTCTCTTTCACGACATTTATTCAAAGAAACCACATTCTTTGCACAGTACTGTGCCATTTCGTCAACATATTTATTACCAACAGTAATGTAGTCTTCCCCATTTTTATGTGCATTGCACTTCACAACAGCGATCTGTTTAGGCAGCTGTATCGCCTCAAGCAACTTTTTCACAAAATCTCCATTTCTGATGGGCGTTCCTGCAGACGTCAAGAAACCCCTTTGTGACCAAATCTGACCAAAATCATGCACGACCCCAAAGCCGTACTGGCTATCTGTCACAATCGTAACCCGTACATTTCTTCCCAACTTACATGCTTGAATCAGAGCTACTAATTCTGCAACTTGGGCAGACCGTATACCTTTCAGACAAGATGCTTCCCATACAGTTGCTACTGTTCAAACTGCATATGCTGCACTTAGAACTCCATCACTCGTTCTCAAACATGAGCCATCCACAAACAGAATATAATCTGATTCTTTCAAAGGCTCATCTCGTATATCAGCTCTTGGTTTTGTACAGTATTCGAGCACATTCAGACAATCGTGATCTACTTCATCCATTTCAATCACATTCTCTTCATCTGGCAATGATGTTGAAGGATTCACATTCATACATCTGTCAATGGTCACATTATCTGCACTCAAAATTACCTTTTCATACCTAGTCAGCCGACTATGTGTCATGTATTGGGTTTTCGTTCTTGTCAAAAGAATTTCCACAGAATGGGGAACATACACTCTCAATGGATACCCCATCACTATGCCTTCACTCTGTTCCAGACTCACACAAGTAGCAGCAACTGCTTTCAAACATCCAGGCAACACTTTCGCTACAGGGTCTAAATCAGCTGAAAAATATGCAATTGGTCTTTTCATAGTTCCATGTCTCTGCACCAAAACTGAAAATGCACATCCATCTCTTTCACTGCAATACAGCTCAAAATCTTTCTCATAGTCAGGCATTCCCAAATCTGGAGCCTCACACAATTTCTTTTTCAACTCTCTGAATGCTTTCATTTCTTCATCATTCATTTCAAAAGGATCTTTAACATCCTTCTTTGTCAGTTTCTGCAATGGTTTAGCAATTAGTGAAAAATTGCTTATCCATTGTCGACAATATCCAACCATTCCCAAAAACATTCTTACCTCTCTTTGTGTCATTGGAGCTCTCATTCCTTGAATCATTTTTATTCTTTCTGTCGTTACCTTTCGCACTCCTTTCTCAATTTTATGCCCTAAATACTGGACTTCTTGTTGACAAAACTGCAACTTTGAAGGGGACACTTTATGTCCTCTTTTTGCTAAATGATTCAGCAAAGCAATTGTATCATTGACACATGCTTCTTTCGTTTTTGATGCCACCAGTAGGTCATCAATATACTGAACCATTACTGACTTTTCTGGCATTCTTAAATCTTCCAATGATTTCTTTAGGATCTGATTAAAGATTGAGGGACTTTCTGTGTACCCTTGAGGAATTCGGCACCATGCCAAAATACGCTCTCCAAACCTAAACGCAAATATTGGCTGGCTATCTGGATGCAATGGAATAGAGAAAAATGCATGACATAAATCAATTACTGTGTACCATTCTGCTTCACGTGGAATCTGGTATAGAATCACAGCAGGGTTCGGTACTATTGGGCAACAAGGCACAACAATTTTGTTTACCTTTCTTAAAGCCTGTACGATTCTATATGTTCCGTTTGGCTTTTTCAGTCCCATTATTGGCGAATTACATGGACTGCTCATGATTTCTTTTAGAATCCCTTGTTCAATCATTTTATTTATTACTGGCGTTATTCCTTCAAATATTTCTGGAGTCAATTTATACTGGGGCGTATTTGGGTAACTCGTTCCTTCTTTTACTGTTATTTTAACGGGATCTACTCCTTTCATTAATCCTACATCTTCTCCTGTAAAGTCCCACACTTCTTCTTTCACTGTCTTTTTCAATTCAATTGGGATTTTCTCTGCATCAAATACAGGAAACAAACCATTTACTTCTGGTTCTAAATTCACCATTGTCATTTTATACAGCACATCCTCATCCGGAGTCTGAAATGCAATTCCGTCTGGGGTACAATAAATTGTGCAGTTCATTTTGCACAATAAATCGCGTCCTAAAAGGTTTACGGGACTACAATCACACACCACAAATCGGTGCATTTCACTAAATGGACCAATTCTTACCTTCACTAATTTAGTAAGAGGCGTTTTAATCTGCTGATTGGAAACTCCAACCACTTGGATATGTTCACCTGAGAGAGGAAGATTTGGAATTTCCACTGACCTAACAGTAGAACGGGTAGCTCCAGTGTCAACAAGGAATGTTACATTTGCACCATTCACTTCTCCATCCACAAATGGACCAGACTGATCTACCTCTAGAGTTGCGCCAAGCACGCACTCTTCCCTCTCTCTTAGGCACCATCATGAACTTTCATCCGTGTCATCCTCATCCTGTCGTAACAAATATTGAGAAATTGCAGCTGCACGCGACAACTGTTTTACCTGTTCTCCTCCGTAGAATCCTGTTTCTGCACTGTATTTCTGTTGATTAACACTCTTGGGAAGTGGTGGTTGTGGCACCTGACCTTGTTGAGTAACTACCTCACTCTGCACCTGTGAATTTTATGATTGATTTTCCACATTAGGTTTTGGAGGAAATTTACACTCGTTTCTCCAATGTCCTAGCTTTCCGCAGTTGTGGCATGGCCACTTTTTCTTTGCCTCATCTATGCTCATTTGTCCTTTTCCTTTACCTATATTAGGTCGGGATTTAAACTGTCCTGTTTCACTACTAGTATTACTCAATTGAGCTTCTTGCTTCTCTGCAACTTTCACCTGTGCCCACATGGCCTTTTCTTTCAATTTACGCTGTTTACTCTCAATTTCATCACTGCAATACTTAGCATATCTCAAAACTTCGTCCACTGTGCTATACTGCCAACCTATCAAGTGCTGCTTAATCCTTTCACTTATCTCTGGTGTTAATCCATACACAAACCTATATACAAAATGACTCATATCCTTCTCACTTAGTGTCTCATAACCACTATACTGTTTGAAAACCAACAACAATCTCTCATAGTAGGCGTGCACTTACTCTTTGCTTTCCTGCGTTGTTCTGTCTATTTTTACCCAATCTGTTTCTTTTGGTGGAATTTTATTCTTCAAAAAGGTAACTACTTGATCATACTTCCTCATCACTTCTGGACCTGGCGCTCCTGTTTTAGCATCCCTTGGATATTCTACAGTTGGCCAATCAATGGTAATCTTACATTCTGTCCACAAATCAGCTGGCACTACTATATCAAACAATCCATCTAGATCTATCCACAGCACTTTTGACACCTTAACAAATCTCTCCACTTGTCTGTACCATTCTACTGGTTTTTCTCTCAATTTGGGGAAGTCATTGGTAAATGACAGTATATCCTGTCTGGTCCATGGAACATGCACATAACTACCACCTGGTGTTTCTCTCATCGGGTATTCCCTAGCAACTGGTTCCCTATCTGTCACTGCAAAAGCCAAAGATGCTTTATCTGTTGTTTTCTCATTCCTCTTTGACCATCTATTTCTCCATCTATCCACATCACCCCATTTTCTCAATAAAACAATCAGCTCTTTTATTTGGGTCACTCTTCCTGATGTGTTCAAATTCTCTATGTCTTTCTCACAAAAATCTACTCTGTACGGTTTCTGCAACGTCCTCACTTTCACAAATTCTACTCCTAGTTCACTTGCAATCTCTTCCAATTTATCATGTAAATTTCTAGCTCTCCAAGTAAGACTTTTGCACAAAAACATAATCTCATCATCCTGATAATTCTTTAATTTTTCTGTTCCAATTGTTCCCAAAATCAACTCTTCCATGTCTATTTTCAACCTAATTACATCTAATGGTTTTTCTTCTGGTTCTTTTGCTTTTAGCGCTTTCATCCATTCATTTAATTCTTCTGGAGTCGGACCTACAGGCGTACTATTTAATTCTATCCAATCACTGCTTCTTTCTGGTGTTCCTGTTGCGGACTCTGTCACCATAGGCATTCTCCTAATCTCATTCTCATTTATCGTCAAATTTGTAGGTGGGCTTGGTCTACATGTACTGGCCAAATTGTGTGCCCCTTCATTATTCAGTTCCATCCCTTCTCTTTTTCTTTGCAAATGTGAATTCATGGGAATCACTAAAGAATGTTCATTAATTTTCTGATTCTCAAAAATTGGCATTACTGGACCTATAGTTACTGGTACAGTTACAGCTTCCATATTCTTTGTCAATTCTCTTATTTTCTCAGTCAATTCTTTTGTCGTTTTTGCTAATTCAGTTGCATTGTCACTTTCTGTCTCTTCATTTTGTGAAATTTTATATGTTTCTTGTGACCTATTTATTTCATTTCTTCGTTCAGGTTTTTTATTCCTCCCAGTTTCCATTGACGGTGCATTAGGTGTCACCACCGCAGAAGTCTGTTGGTATGGAGGTGGGTTTCTGTTTAAAATATCTTCCAGCAATTCGTCATCTGTTTCACTACCACCATACACATACTTTTCTACCACTACATGTTTCTTTTTCTCGGTACACTTTCTCTTTGCTTCTTCCTCAACTGCAAAAGCTGGAAACAAACCTCCTGTCATGTTAGCATATCTCCAACGCTTTACTCTGTCCTCATGATTTATTCCCCACAACCTTCCAGGCAAAAACTCATGATTCTTTAATCCTCTGGATCTCTCTCGCTCATACATCTCATCTTCCCATTCCGTTAAAGCTTCAAACTGTGTCGGTCTAGGTCTGGGTTCTAACATTACCATCTTTTCTCTCAAGTTCCGTAGTACAGCTACATTAAATGAACCATTCTCAGGGAAAGCCAATGCTCCATCATTCTTGGTGTATTTTGTCCAATTTTCTAATCATATACATGTATGATATCCATATTTCAGCATCATGTGTGAAGCTGGTGATTTCGGCGGAGGAATTATTTGTCCCTCTCTAGTCACTACCTTTTTGTCCTTCTTAAAGAAGTTCTTAACTTTCGACATCCAAGACGTTTTCTCTTTTCCATACTCATAGTACGACATGATTCACAACCTTTTTCTCCTTAAACAATCCGCAATTCAACACTGTTCCCTATGTGTTATTTCAACCAATACTAGCGCGACTCACACCAACACTCCAATCACAGCGATTTCTGTCTACGGCGCACTGTCCAATCCCAGCGCGGCTTTTGTCTACGTCAGTTTTACTCTTGACCCCTCCTTTACAAAAATTATCGGCAATTTCTTTTTCAACAATTCTTTGTTAATTACAACATTTAAAACATTTCCATTGTCTGATTCGCTAAACCGAAAAGATAGCTTCGACCATTTACACAAGAATTCTGTATTTTCCAGTAGGCAGCGCTTACCTCTACCCTACCACAGAATTTTTCAGTTTCGCCGATAAAGTAGCACTTCCCTCTACCTTACCCTTCTTTCAAGCAATCAGTAAACCCGTTTCTCTGGGGATAAAACACCTGTGGAGACTATACTGCTCCTGAGAATTAAGGCCAGAGTTTCACAAGAAAACCGATCACTATTTCACTTACACACCTTTTATACGCAAAAAATGTCCCTATCATAACACAACCTGTGTTATTACCAAAAATGAACTCAGACAGTGTAAAATTCCATGTGACTTCTCTTGCCACACGTGTTCCACTTCCTACTTCCCGGAAGCGTAAAAACTTACATATAACATAACGCGACTCAACAAAAAGTGTTAGACATGAACTTATCAATAATCTATAATCAAAAATCAATAATCACCAAACTAATCTATAGTAACCATAACTCTGCTACCAAGAAATCTGATCCAGCGCTAACAATAAAAATAATTCTCCTATTATGCTTTGGTCATCCAGGTGCAATTATTTCTCTAACACACACACTATATCCATATGACGGTGGGGCCCATAACACCGCATATACATTCACTTACTCATTTGTTCCCTGGATTTCCTTCGTCATGAACCTAGGAGAAAAACGATTCGCTGGAAGGAGACGGGATACCTCTTTTATTCTCATTTGCTTTTAAGGTACTCCGCTCCTTGGTCGATGGACCAACTAGTAGGAATCAATCATGATGGTGATTAAGACCAGCTCAATCACAATGAACTCTTTTACCATTTCATTATTAATCATTAAGCTAAAGAAAATCACTGAGTCATTTGTTTAAAGAATAATAAAGTTTATATAAAGTTTTGAATGTAGGAAATTGAGATTAAGCTTATTATTCAGATCATTGCATTTATCATCAATATAAGAATAGTTTGAAATTGCAAGGCACTTTTATTAGACGGAAAAATGAGGTTATCATAATAAGAACTCTATAGATCAATCTATCTATCTATCTGGGTAAAGCCTAATAATTCTAATAAAACCCTATCATTAAAAGTTCTCCTAAAGCAGCATCTTTATACTCAACTGGAAAAGGAAAATAACAGCAGCAGCATCAGCTCGTCAGCATCAGCAACCGCAACTTCTCCCATCTACAGCATCTAACTTCTCCAGCATCTCCCGCAGCATCCCGCAGCATTCTAACCCCTCCCACCAAGAGTAGGTCTTCTTATACCCTAATTCTAGCTTACAGCATAAAATGTTTCTTCTTACATGGCGCGATTCATTCTCATTGGTCAAAAACTCAGGTCCATATACATTTTAATCAAACTTCCTGGTCTTAACCAGTTCCGTGTGGAATGTCCATGCAAGCATCGTTTCCCACAGTTCATGCACTTGCTCATCCGTTTCGAGTCAGTCCAAATTGTATCTTTTTCTGTTACATTTTGTATAATACAGTTCCGTCTATTGATTCAGCCAGGCTTCTCACGCTTCTTGCTGATCATCTTGGCACACATCTGCTCAGAAGGGTCACAACAGCCTTGACCATACTTTCATCTTAGCCTCTCGGCATCAGCACGTGATCATCCCTTTTCCACAGCCTCTCTCCTCTATCACATGGTCTCTTCCGCTCATGCGCACTCTAGTAACTTGCGGCCATTTTATATTGCTGCTCGTGCAGGCCTAAGCGCACTATTTTCAAAGATAAACAAAATGTTATTAAACAAAGAAATATAAACCCTTTCGTTTCCCTCCCGTCTTTCTACGTACCCCAATTAGGTATTACCTAGCAGAAGCAACATATAAAGCTGCCCCTTACTTACCATCGCTTTATTTTGCAACCACACGTTTTATTTAAAAGCACAAATCATGCATTTATTATTTCATTAGTACGCAAATATTATGTTATGTTAGACACGTAAACAATTATAAGTCAATTAATTTGCACACAGAATTGCGTGTTACCATTAACCCTTAACATACATTGTTGGTTATTTACTTAAACGAACATGTTTATTAATATTATACAAAAATATTAGGAGGTTAAAATTTTTACATTTATCCTGCTCCATCAACTGTTTTCTACTGTTGTAAGCAGTTCTGATCTCCCTCCCACTTTGCTGACTAAGTGATCTCCCATCTGCCCATGTTTGTAGGTAGTTATTCCTGTGTATGCTTGTACCTTCTATTTGTAACTACATGCTTACTCTGCAACAAACTCTGTATATAAGGCCTGTGCTCTGTGACTTCAGGGTACTACCTCAGGCAGCACTTGAGAGTGCTGTGTGGACGTAGTCCCACTCATGAGTGATTAATAAACTTGTTATTTGAATTCCAGCTTCACAGCCAATCTCTATTTTGTTGGTCTATGGACCCGTGGACAAGAGAAGGGTGACCCCTGCACCGGTGTGCTCATTAAAAGGCACATTTCCACAGTTGGCGCCCGACACGTGGGTCCTCATCGGAGACGCGGCCATCTAAAGGAGTGGTCTTGACGGAAGAATGGAATCTTACTGAGGAGACGACCTGCATGAGGAGACCCTTGTCTTTGCAGCCGAAGTGATTTTTTCGATTTGACCCTCCAGGTGGCGGCCGGTCCTGACTGAGGTATCCTTTGGCGTTATTTTTGCAGTGACCATTAGGTCGATCAAGAGATTGGCAGTTGGAGGTTGGAGACTCTTGTTTGGTAAGGTCGCTTCCTGTTTGCTTGGCCAAGATTCTGGTTTTGTTTGTTAGATTTATCCTTTGCAAAAGATAAAGGCAGGTAATGTGGAGATTTTTCTCTACTTTTGAATATTTTGGAAAACTAATATTTTACAAAAACTTGGTAGCATGCCTGTTTCCAGCACACTCCGTAGGCTGTGTTGCTGTCTTGGTGGTACCAAAATGGATTTAGAAAGAAGTCAGCCGGCTCCCTTAGAGGGAACACCTAATAGACACATGTATATTAAATACAGTATTTCTTCCATAATGTATAGTACACTATGGAACAAATATACGAAAAAGGATCCTGATTTACGATGGCCTGTGAATGGGTCATTTGACTTTAAAAAGATTCAATATGTAGAACAGTGTTTATTCAAGAGAAAAAGTCGACAAGATATGTTTGATTGTGTACGAATGTGGGAGAAAGAAGTGCAAGAGAGAGTGAGGAAAGAAGAAGCTATAGCAGAAAAAGAACAGCGAAAAACGATATATCAAAAAAGCGTTAGAATTAAAAAATAAAGAGATGAAGGCAATAAAAGAAAAAGAGGAAAGGGAGCGTCGTTTAGAGGTAACTGGCCAGTACCCTATTAGGCGCCCCATTTATCCCATACTTAATAAACCTCAGGATGATTCCATCTTATTAGATCGACCTCCGCCCCGTATAAATTTCCCTCTGCCCCTGAGAATGATCTTTCTGAAGAAGAACATCTTTCTTCAGATGATAAAGATATAGATAAGGAAGATGGGCGGCAGACTCGCTCTACTTTGACTGTTGACGAAAAAGCCACTATCAGATCCACTGCTCGCAAAGAAGCTCATGGGACTACTTCTGCCCCAGCCATTGTTTCAATGGTTCAGCAGTGGAAGGATTTAGAGCAGTTATATTTTGCAGAGAAGTTTACCTGGGAGGTAATACTTGGTTTTAGAAACGTTTCTAAAAACTTAGAGCCCACTGATATCAATTCTGATTATAAACAATTAAATGATGGAACTTTCCTTTTTTCAAATATACCTGATTTAATTAGGCGAGTAGTTAAATTAAGACATGATACACTACGTTTAAAAGCGGAGCAAAAATCAGCTAGTAAAGTTAAAACTGCACAAACAGTTCAGACCCTAGTGCAAAAAGAAGAAGTTTTGGGGACAGACAATGACCCTAGTGATACTGTGGTTACTGTGAAACCAATGCGTGAAGCTGCGCCTCTGTATGTTCCTCCGAAGGGTGCGGGAACAAGTGCCGATAAAGATTCAGATGATGCAAAGGGATATTTTGTTTATAATTGGGTCTATACTCCTTGGAGCAGAGCAGACGTTATGGCTCTTAAGGCTGCTTTGCCCAATCCGCGGAAAAATCCGGCCGCTTTCTATGAAGAAGTGGAAGGAGCCATTAGTTCCTGCACTATGACCTTGCCAGATATCGATATGTTTTTTGGACTTATTTTGCCCCCTGATATGTGGAGAACAATTCGGAAGATAGATGATAATGTAGCATATGGTGATACTTGGGTGCATTTAGAAGAAATAGATGCGGCTAGGGAACCTGCGCAGAAACCACAACAGGAGATATTTGATCTTCCCAAAGCTATTGTGACTAAGTTGAAACTCTCATACCCCCTAAGAAAATAGATTAGACAACGCTAGCATCTTGTAAACAGAAAGCGGATGAGTCAGTTTCTGATTTCTTTACACAATTTGAAGAGACATTTCATGACTTTAGTGGACAGTCATTGACAGATGACACGGGTAAACATCTGTTTGTCAACAAATTTGTCGCTAACATGTTGCCAGAAATAGCTAGCCGCCTAAAGGCCAGCGAGAGTTCATGGACTACGTCTTCCCCAGTCTCCCTTTTGACTATGGCCCAGTATTATGAGCGTCAGGAATTGGAAGCAAAAGGCAAAGAGGATAAGAAGGTAAAGGATTTAAAGACGAAAGTTATGTTGGCTCAAGTATATGGTCCACCATTCAGAGGTGGTGGAAGAGGCGGACGAGCAGTATATACACCTGGTGTACCCCCTTTCTCTAGATCAACTTTGTCTTCTGATCAGTGTGCTTATTGTAAAGAGATTGGGCATTGGCGTTCTGAGTGCCCCCTTTTGTGAGGTCAGCAGTATCAACGGGGTAGAGGAAGTATGAGAGGACACCCAGGGAATTCAGGAAATAGGGGAGGAATAGGAACTCGTCCCAGGTTTGAGGTAGTTGAACATGGGCCAAATTATTTTAATACTTTTGATAGACGAAATCAATATCAAATGTCAGATTATTCGGCTGATGGTCTTGGGGATTCTGATTATGCATAGGAATGCCTAGGATGGGGTAAGGAACCAGTTGAGGTCCCAGTAGATCAGAAAGGTCCTTATGTTGATGCAAATGTCTTGGGCTCTACTGATCGGTTTCTGGTTGATACAGGAGCTACTCGTAGTGCTCTGTCTAAAAAATTGGTTCCTAGGGCTCCCCTGTCTGGCGCAATGATAACATCGATAGGATTCGATGGGACACCTACATCTAGCCCACTGTCACAGCCACTTGCATTTAGTCTTGATAAATTCACTGCAGCATGTCCATTTTTGCTCTCCTCTACCACGCCAGATAATATTGTGGGTATCGATATGCTTAAACATTTTCGTGCTACAATACGTTGTTCCCCAGAAGGTGTGCGTGTTATCTTAAATGATAATTATCCAATGGTTGAGAGGTCTTGTCTCATTAAAGAAGATATCGCTTTGGCATCATTACCTAGTACTTTATGGGCTACATCAGATACCGATGTGGGACAAATGGTTATTCCACCAGTGCATATTCAAGTGAAGGAAGGTGCTTCATTGCCTCGATTGCCCCAATATAAAATATCTCGGGAAGGCGAAGAAGCATTGACGCACATTGTTCAGGATTTGATCAAGGTGGGGGTTGTGGAAGAAGTCCCTTATAACATTTGTAATAGCCCTATTCTTCCTATTTTGAAAAGAGACACTGACACTAAAATTTACAGATTCATTATTGATTTACGAGAGGTTAACAAAATTGTGGTGCCCCAATACCCGGTAGTCTCTGACGTCACAACACTCCTTACTATGGTTCCTCCTACTGCCACTACATTTAGTGTCATAGATTTGAAAAATGCATTTTTTTCAATACCTATTCACCCTGACAGCCGTTATTTGTTCGGCTTCACTTTGAATAATAGATCATACAGATTCTGTAGAGCTCCACAAGGGTATACAGAGAGTCCTAGCATTTATAGCCAGGCATTGAAAAGGCAGCTTGATTCTTTTCCTGTGCCGAAAGGGGTGGCTCTTATTCAATATGTCGATGACATCTTGTTGGCTGCCGATACCCCTGAACAGTGTAAAGAAGGAACACTGTCCTTATTATCATTTCTTGCCTCTCATCATCACAAAGTCTCTCGGAAGAAATTGCAATTTTGTAGGCAGCAGGTTACCTATTTAGGTCACCTCCTGTCTAAGGAGGGACGTGCACTCACACCAGATCGCATTCAGACCATTTTAGACACACCTGTGCCCCGTACTCAGAAGGACGTCCGTGCATTGATTGGCCTTACTTCTTTCTGTAGGCAGTGGATCCCTAGCTTTTCATACACTATTAAACCCTTGTTGGCCCTTTTGACTAAAGACACTCCGATGCCTCTCCCATGGACTACTGAATGCCAGAATGCCTTCCAACAGCTACGTCAAGCTCTTTGTTCTGCACCTGTATTAGGAACTCCAGACTACACTAAGACTTTCACACTCTATGTACACGAGAGGGAAGGTTGTGCCCTCTCGGTTTTAACACAGACACACGGTGATAAACAACGTCCTTGTGCATATTGCTCAGCTGTCCTTGATCCAGTTGCTCGCGTGCTGCCTGGTTGTTTCCGAGCGGTAGCAGCAGCGGCTGTGTCCATACGTCAGAGTGAGGGAATAGTCTTGTCACATAGATTGTTTGTGTTAGTACCTTATTCAGTCGATGCCTTGCTAAATCAAACAAAGATACAGCATCTGACTAGTGCTCGCTTGACAGGATATGAATTGACACTTTTGGCCCCTCATATCACGTTGAAAAGATGTTTGACTCTGAATCCTGCTATATTATTGCCACTTCCAGCTACTCAGTCTCAGTCACAAGAGTTACATGATTGTATATTCCTTACTGAAGAACACACAAAGGGTCGTGTTGACCTACAAGATACACCTTTTTCTAGTGTTGATGGAGAATTGTGGGTTGATGGGTCCTGCTTGAAGTTGCCTGATGGCACGACATCTGATGCTTATGCAATTACAACACTTCAGACAGTAGTTGAGACAGCTCGTATCCCACAGAAGTCAGCTCAAGCAGCTGAGTTGATAGCACTGACAAGAGCATGTGAGCTTAGTACAGATTTGCTTGTTAACATTTACACTGATAGCCAATACGCCTTTGGCGTGGCTCATAACTTCGGGCAGCTATGGAAAGAAAGAGGCTTTCTCACTTCACATGGGACACAAATAGTGCATGGGGAATTAGTACATAATCTCCTTACTGCCTTGACCTACCCTAAGAAAGTGGCAATTGTTAAATGTAGCGCACATAAGAAAGTGACCGATAAAATAGGAGCAGGCAATGCCTTTGCGGATTACACAGCTTGGGAGACCGCAATGCAGCGAAGTACCACATTTATGTATGTAGTTAAATCACAGGCTGAACGTTGGCATGATGCCAGGCAAGAGGTCCTGGACATGCAACAATCTGCCTCTGTTGATGAATTAGACCAATGGTCCAAGGAGGGAGCATTGGATGATGAGGGCTGTTGGAGGAATAAAGAAATGACCAAATGGAAGTTACCCACAGCCTATTTACACCCTATGATTCACATGGCACATGGGCCGGCACATGTTGGAGCATCCTCAATAGCAAAGCAACTTATGCAAGTTTGGGATCATCCAGAGATTGTCGAGTACGGCTAAGAAAATAGTCCAGTCCTGTCTGATCTGTCTCCAGTATAATCCTGGAAAGGGAACATGAGCTCCAACAGGAGGGTTTGCAATACCTACTGCACCTTTTGAGGTCCTGCAAATGGATTAAATCCAGCTTGAGCGCTGTAACAACCTGAAGTATGTCTTGGTAGTGGTTTGTGCCTTTAGTAAATGGGTGGAGGCATACGCTACGAGAGATAATACAGCTCTTACTACAGCAAAGGTGCTCCTAAAGGAGTTCTTTCCCCGATTCGGCATTTGCCGAGTTTTGTGGAGTGACAACGGACCCCATTTTATTGGGCAAGTTGTTGAGTATCTCATGAAAGGGTTGGGAATTAAGCAGAAGTTTCATGCTGCTTTTCACCCACAATCAGCAGGACTAGTGGAACGTTACAATTCTAGCCTGAAACTAAAATTGGCTAAAATACAGGTTTCCACATCTTTGAAATGGCCTGATGCATTGCCCTTAGCATTGCTATCCATTAGATCGATACCACATACACGATCTGGCCTCACACCGTATGAGGTGGTTTTTGGAAGGCCAATGAATATTTGGGGGATTCCTAAGCCACGCTCTATACATGATGTACCCTATGTATTGATGAATGACTATTTGTCTCAGTTGACTGACAGTTTGTCTTCTATTTATCAACAGGTTCGGGAGACTCTTCCAGACAGGTGGCAAGGTGAGGGCCATTGTTTACGGCCTGGTGACTTTGTGGTCATAAAGTCATTCCAGAGGACCAGCTCCCTAGCACCGACGTGGCGAGGACCGGAGCAGGTACTACTGGCTACCAGGACTGCAGTTCGAGTGACGAACCAGAAAAACTGGGTCCATGCGACACACTGCCGAAAAGTGTTGCAAGACCTAGTGAGCCCAGCTGTGTTGGCAGATCACCGAGACATCCTGGTTACAGAGAAAGGACGACCTGCGACACCTGAAGAATCTGAGGAAGTCTTCCCGGACCACACGATTCCTGGTACATCCCGATATCAGCTGCGACCCAGGAAGAAAGACACTTTGTTGCTGAAAAAGACTGTTTGAGCCACTGTCCTGAGTGGTTAAAGACTGACTTCAAAGGGGGGTAGTCTTTTAGTGACTACTCGTCTCAATGTTAGTGAAGAAATCAACGCCTGCCCAGAACCTTAGGGCACCATGTGCTTTGTTATTTGTCGACGAAATGAATATGCCTAAGGAGAAGAAACCAACTGCTGCAAGAGTTTGTAGCAAAAGAACCATAATTGCTACTGGACTCACTTTGATTGTTGTTGTTGTTGCTATAGTAACATGGGTTGTGGAGGAAGTAGCCCCTGTCTGAAATCTACTGACTGCTACTACTCCTGTCCCCATTGAACACCATTACTTTACTCTTCCTTATCATGAGCAGAAGCACAGAATGTCCTACCTCAATAACACTTTCATTCAGATGTTGCATCATACCCACAATGCTACGAACGTTACCAACTGCTGGGTATGTGGAATGATGCCAGCTCATCAGAAAAAGGGAGGAACGCCTTTTATTCCCTTGCCGTTTTCACATAATGGCTCTTGCAGAGCCTGGTTTGCATTGTTGTGGGCTTCTGAAGTTGCTAATATTACTTATGCTGATGTAGGAGGACTAAACGCTCAGTTGAATAAAGTTTGTTACCCTGAAGAGAAAGGAGATCCACAGGCTAAAGGAACTGTATGGGAAATGGAGGAGTATCGTCGAGGAAATTCCTCCGCGCACTATGTTTTCCCTAACACTCAAACAACCAAGGGAAATGGGCCTCCTGTTATTGCTGTTACTAGAGCTCGAGCGGATCTCTGTGTGAGCAGTATTGGCAATATTCCCATTGGAAAAAGTGACTGTACTTTAGTGTTAAATATTACTGGAATGAATAATAGCAGTTTTTTGTCTTCACACAATACTTATTTCATTTGCGGAAGTAAAGGTTATTATCATCTACCTATTGGTTGGTCCGGCATCTGCTATGTGTCCTTTTTGCTTCCACCTGTGTTTTTGGCACCTGCATCCTACCATAAAGACTATAAACTGTATAATGACATTTGCAAAACTAGATGCAAGAGACAATAAACAATGATGAGGTGGATCAATCTGATGCTGCATTGCAGCAGTATAGTGACTTTAATTTGGGACTATTCTTCTTTGTTGGTGCGGCCTTAAATAGCAGAAAGATCAGGCGCTTGACACGTGTTGTAGAGGCTGTAACCAATCAGACAGCAATGGCGCTTGGAAATATCACAGAAGAACTACAAATCCTATTTTGGAGCAAAGGTGCTCCAAAATAGGATGGTACTTGATGTGATCCTAGCCGACCGTGGTGGAGCATGTCGTATTATTGGGAGCAGCTACTGTGTATACATCCCTGACCATGCCCCTTCTGTTTTTGATGCAATTTCTAAGATGCACAAAATAGCCACTGAAATCCACCAGGATTCAGGGACTTGGACTTTGACTGGATGGCTATGGAACATGTTTACTGTATGGGGCTGGAAATTATCGTCAGCCCTATGTATAATTTTTGCTATTCTTTTCACTTGTTGTCTATGTATTCAATGTGGCCCAATGCTTTGTTCCCTTTGTGTTTCTACTTGTACCTCGTGTATACCGACTAAACGAAATGTTAAGAATGTAAATGCCCGACTAGCAAGTGATCAGGAAATTAATGAAAGGATGCAGATAGATATAACTGATATTTTTCGTATTCCTTTGAAAGTATAAGAAAATGTCTTCAGCATATGCTAAAAGGGTCGTCTGTGGAAATCTGAAATAATTTCTGTTAGCATAGGCTGAAGCCATCTTGTTTGTGGCATCCATTTTGTTAGCTATGTAATTCTTCTGTCTTCACTGTTGCTTGCCCTTCTATTCTGCTTGTGTCATCAACTCTAGTTAACTCCTTCTGTACTGAGCTAAAAGCAATGTGCTGAGCAAAGGCCTGTAGCTGCTAGAATTTACCTGGCTAAAGATATAACTGTCAACTGTTTTCTACTGTTGTAAGCAGTTCTGATCTCCCTCCCACTTTGCTGACTAAGTGATCTCCCATCTGCCCATGTTTGTAGGTAGTTATTCCTGTGTATGCTTGTACCTTCTATTTGTAACTACATGCTTACTCTGCAACAAACTCTGTATATAAGGCCTGTGCTCTGTGACTTCAGGGTACTACCTCAGGCAGCACTTGACAGTGCTGTGTGGACATAGTCCCACTCATGAGTGATTAATAAACTTGTTATTTGAATTCCAGCTTCAGTGCCAATCTCTATTTTGTTAGTCTATGGACCCGTGGACAAGAGAAGGGTGACCCCTGCACCGGTGTGCTCATTAAAAGGCACATTTCCACACTTCTAACTCCCCAATGGCAGAGACACATAAGTCAAGGAAATCTGAGTCGACCTTGGACTACACCTTCATATCTTCCTCTATATTCTACGACATTCAGAGCTTTCATGTAGAAGTTAGATGCGAAAGTGATCATCATCCCAGATCAAGAAAATATTAACCAATAACAGATGCACTGACCACATGAAAAATATTGGTTCACAAGATCCAAGCAGCCACTGGCAGCGAATAAGATGGACCAACCATCCTTGAAAAAATATCAGAACTGGAAAGCAAGCTTACCAATTGAGCAAGGGGAGGAATCAGATTTGATCATTAAATGAAAGACTATGCAGGTATCACTGAAAAAACAGCACAGTAACAGAAGATCCATGAGCAGGGGTACATAAAAAGAAATGGTATAATCAGCCCTTCAGGCAACAGAGGCAGCAAATTAATAAAGCAGCTGGAAACCTGAAGTCTCAATATAGAGCAGGTACTTACCCCAAAACATTCTATGAAATAAGAAAAGAGTACAAAAAGGCAATATGGGAGGCCATGAAAGCCTGTATGGACCAGGAGTGGTTAAGAATCGTGGAGGCTTGTAAGACAAAGAACATTGAGCCGTTATAGTCCATTATTAACCAACTCGAGCAAGGACCCATAGGAGCATTAGGAAACACGTGCCTAAAGAAAAGTGGGTAGAGCACATTTCCAAACTATGGTCCTCATTAGGATGTCGGTCAGAAAGTCTCCGACCACAGGTTGGAGGCTTTCCGACCGACAGCCTTGGTTTGAATTCTGACCACTTTATTTAGATGACTGCGGTCGGAATTCAAACTGGCCAGTCATTCTGGCTGGCTTCCGATGGGCTCATGGAGCCGTCGGCCAGTCGGAAACCAAACATAATCCTGTCGGACGGCTTTTCTGCAGTCGGGATTATGATGTTGGTTTCCGACAGGCTTTCCATGTCGGGCTTTCCGAAATGGAAAGCCTGTCGGAAAGTGACTTTGGGGGCTCCTAGCAGGGCCCACCTCTCTCTGCGGCCTCCGGTTGTAAATCCATTTCTCAATAGGAGCTTGTGCTGCTGACGGTTTCCAACCACCTCACAGGTGCCAATAGGGAAATGGGAGTCTGCGACCGTACCATGTGCGGTCGCATCATAATTGCAGTTTCAGACCGCCGACCCGAGGTCGGTCAGTCTCGAAACCGCAGGGATGTCGGTCGGAGGAAACTCCGACCGACATCCTAATCAGCTCCTAAATTGGAACCCAAATAGAAATGAATTCTCGTCAAGCACACCCAGCGGATTTCCATGCCGAAATTTCACTTAACAAAAGATCGAAGCAAGAATATAGGCCTGTAGAAGCAGCGGGGCTCCGGACCCTAGTGCCCTGCCCGCAGCACTATTTAAAAACGATTGAGTGTTCTGGAGCAATCACCTAAGCAGAATATATAATGCCTGCCTAAGGGAAAACAAGGTTCCAGACTCATGCAAAGGGGCAATTATACATCCTATTTATAAGAAAGGCCCATACGTGAACCCGGATAGTTACTGCATGATTGCACTCCTTGATATCGATGCAAAAATATTCGCAGGCCTACAACGTGAGGAACTAGAATCCTGGGCAATGAAGGCAAACCTAATACCCTAAGCCAAACGGGCTTCTGTCCAGCATCAAGCACTATTGATAACTTGACAGCCCTGGCCACCCTAACAGAAAAATACACAAGGAAAACATTATTCTTATTTCCTTGGCGTGTGGACCTTACTAAAGCATTTGATTTAGTCAACAGAAGCCGCCTCTGGAGAAAACTAATTGAATGGAACATCCCTCCGAACTTGTTAAGAGGAATTCAGCTTCTATACTCAGAAAACTGGGCCAGGGTTACTCTTGGGTGTAACAAAGGTTTATCATCTAGAATCCCAAAAGATAGAGGTACAAAATAAGAGTGCATGTTGGCCCCGACTTTATTTAATTTATATGTAGCAGATTTGAGTGCCCAATGGATTCCACCAAACTTAGGCCAACAACCAATAACCGCATTACTATACGCAGACAATATTGTTTTACTGAATCTCACCGGCATAGGCTTGCAAACTTTGATAACCTCTTTGCATCAATACTGTCGACCAACGAGTTGACCATAAGCCTTGAGAAAACAAAAGTAGTCATCTTTAGTAAAAGGATAATCAAGGAGAAGCCTGATACTTGAGGAAAGCCCCTTGGGTAGAAGCGGAAGCTATAAGTACCTAGACATATGGCTGCAAGAACGCTGGTCCCAATGAGTGCACCTAAACACACTGAAAGCGAGGATGGCATCACAAATTGCAGCACTTCAGTGAGTCGCGGCTTCTCCCGCGAAGTAGTAGTGGGGCGGGGAGGGAGAAACAAATAAAGAAAAAAAGATCACTTACCTGCACGCTGCCGCCTCTCTTCCGTCCTCTCCGTCCTCTTCCTGGCTTCTTTTCGAACAGGAAGCAGGAAGCACCCAGGCTCCCCTAAGCCAATCACAACGATGCAATGCAGCGTTGTGATTGGTCTGAGCGCCGTGGATCAGTGCTCAGATGGGGAATGGGAGTCTGGGCATGGTCTCCACATAGGCTGTAATGCAGCCAGGGTGGAGAACATGCAAAGTGTGCATGAATGTTTGGCCGGCCCCAGAGGGCAGACCAAACATTCATGCGCACTTAGAAGGGTGCTACCACTCCTCCCCCCTGCACTGCCCAGCCTAGCCCCGCTCCACAAAACTGCCTCAGCACGAAAAAATAAAATGATAATAACATTGCATTATTATCATTTTATTTTTCCTTTTTTGCTGTGCTCAAAGGCAGTTTGGCTACCCTCCTCTGCCTTAGCGGAGGAGCCGCCCCTGACTTCAGTCCCTGGCAACTAAATTGCAAAGTCCAACTTAACAGCCTCTGCTAACAGCAATAAAGGCAAAGTTCTTACCAACGTTGACATACGGCCTGGAAATCTTTCCCGGGAAATTTGCTAGCATCATGAATTTGACACAGAGCAAAGCTTTCCACCTCATCTTCCACCTGCCGCAAAGCGCCTCCCTGGTACAAATCAGAGTGGAGTTTGGCCTTCAGGACCAAAAACTGGTACAGGAATGTTCTTTCCTTAAATATGTATTGTTACTGAGGCAGGCAAAAACAAACACACTAAGAGCATACTATGGTAAGAAATAGTCTCAATCGTGCCCCCGAATATAAACTTTTGGTCGGGGAAAATAGCAGCGTCAGTTAAACATCTGGAAGCGGAAAAGCTCTGAACTTACCTCACTAGTCATTCAAGCTAGTGCTGAACAAACAAAGGAAACAGTTCTCCTGGTGAGGAGACAAAACTAAATTCAGGTTGCGCATTCATGCATGGCTGACCATCAACACTTACGAGGCACTGATCGTGCAAACTTATATGAACTCTACTCTAAGAGAATACATAAAAATAACAGTGCTCCAAGCCAGATTGGGTTTCTACCATCAAGCGATGCTCTTCCAAAATGGCAACAGCCAATGGAGAACAAAGAGAGTAGGCTTTGTCAATAACCTCGGGAATACTTTCTCCATATAGTATGCATTTGCCCAATTTTACTGCCTTGGTGCAAAATCTATGTTCGAAATATCTTTAATTTAAACAGCATTAGATTTATCGCCAAGCAATCCTGTTCTATATGAAAGGTTTGACACCACAATCTATGGCATGTTTTGTGAAATTCCTTTTAAAAGTGGAGTTACTTATCAAACAGTCCACAATTAAAACTTGAGGAAACACGATGGATTCAGTATATTAGCTGCCTCCATGATTGGTTACCCACTCTCGGGCGAAAGGCTTGGACTGTCAAATTCAGCAGATTTTACGCACAGGACCAGACCTCTGATAATGCCAGAGGAACTGCACTCTAGCAACTTATAATGCCAAAAGGAACACTGATGAAAATGAAATGCACTTTAGCCTTTATGTCACAATGAAGGCATGATTTTATTCTCCCGCTGCTTAGATTGGTGTCGGCGAGCCGCATCACATCTTTTGGTTGCACTCCGTCCTAAATAGAAGCATAGCATTCAAGCACTTTGCATCTTGTTGCATTTGGACTCGGTTAATTACTGACAAACAGTATCTTAGCTTGTCTACAGTTCCTTAATTAACGCCTGTGTACAGCATTTTAGACTCTTGTGGGGCATATTAGCAAGACCGGCGATAAAATTATCGCCGTTTTAGCGGCAGGAAACTGCCGCTAAACGTGCGATAATGGGCTTGCTAATATGCGTTATAGAATTGTGCAGGACATCTAACCTGGGCTTCTATTGGAATTCTATAACGCATATTAGCAAGCCCATTATCGCCGTTTTAGCGGCAGTTTCCTGCCGCTAAAACGGCGATAATTTTAACATGGGTCTTGCTAATATGCCCCTGTGTTTTTAGGTCGCCACAACGATTTTAATTTATTTTTTATTTTTCTTCTTTCTTTGCTTCCACTTTCTCGATGGAACTGATGTACTGGTTATGTTTCTTTTTTCATTTTCTGATTGCAATGGTTTTTATTAATCATGCAAATTAAGTGTATTTATTTATTTATTTAGAATTAAAGTTGACCTTAATTTATAACCAACTTTGTTAAAGTTTTACAGCAAGTACATCCGTCTTTAAATGAAACTAACAAAAAAAAGTCTGTAAGATCACAGGAGAAAGAGAGGGACTGCCCACAATGGTGTTGCAGTCTAGGTGTTGAACTGAGTGTTTCAATTGAAAAAACGGAGAGAACCTCTTTCATGCGAGAACACTCACTCACCCAAAGGTGACAAGCTTCATCATTGGGTTCCCTCCTCACACCAAGGCCGCAAGGTCATCAGTGTGGGCTTTAACTCCTCAAGAATGATGAGGAGCTGAGGTGTTTTGAGGAAACTCACAAGAGAAAGTGAGTGAGGGACAGAGTGCAATCAAAGAAAGGATAAATGTAAAGAGTAAAACTGTCTCTAGAAGACCTATTGACCTTTATTCTGTGGTCTCTTAGGACAGGATTAAAAAGAGAGAGGACAAGGGGTTATCAACAAATATACCCCTACACCAGGTCAACATGTTTCTGCCCTTATGTGACCCCACTAGGAGTTCATGGGCATTCCTCAGGACCAAGTAAATAGTCACTCTGCACAAAGGTAAACAAAAATTCTGAAAGTAATGTATAAATATACTGGCCACCAAATTCAGTAGCCTGTCAGATGCAGTGATGGCCCTTGTTGGTTGTGGGTCCACCGTCTATCTAAATGGTAATGTAAAGAGTCCACTCTCCAGCCATTCAGGTGACACCTCGTGTTGCACAGCTTAATGGTAATGTAAAGAGTCCACTCTCTAGCCATTCAGGTGACACCTCGTGTTGCACGGGGTGTCTCCAGTACACAGACCACAGAGCGCTGTGCCAGAGGGGTGGGCAGCGGGTGTAAAGTTGCTGGTAGAATGAGGCAACGGTCTGGGCGATTCCAGGGGGGTCCTCAAGGAGGCTGCCGTCCTGATTCCATATGGCGGGCACTACCCTAGTGGAAATATCACGGATCGACAGCCAATAGAGCAGTTTTCTAGATTTATCACCTGAGTCCTAAACCCGTTGGGTAGAAGCCCTCCAAGATTGTCTGGCGTCCTCAAGGGAGACCTCTCGCAATTCGGTGTGTGCCAATACCAAGAGGCGATGTGTCTCCTCCATAGCGGAACAGGTTTAAAAGTTGAGTATCTGAGCCTCAAGGTCGGTCACCCGACTCGCAACAGCATACCTAGCCCATTAAGACCCCCCCTCAGGAATGTCTTGCTGGATGCCCAGAGCTTCACCACAAAAGGCACCGAGCCCTCATTGAGCTGAAAAAAGTTTTTGAGCTCTTCCTTAATGAACTCGACACATGCGGGGTCTTTCAAGTGCCAAGCACAGAAGCGCCACATAGGGACGGAGAACGAGTACCCCGTTCCAACAGTAGGGTGGCACGGTCGGAGATGCGCCACAGCAGGATCTGAATGGATTGAAGGGGGTAAGATCTGCAGCTGGTACCCATATCAAGTCGATGCGCGACTCCGTTGTGTGAGCCGTGGATTGATGCATATATTCCTATTACATCAGATGCCAAGAACACCATGCGTCGCATAAACCCATAATCAGCCCAGGTGGATAGGCAAGTTGAGCGGGTGCATTGACCTGGATGGGGAGTGGACAGGAGAACGTGTCTGACAGCATGTGAAAAGGAGGTGTGGAACAGAGCAATCAGGCAGAGACAGTGATTAAGCTCAGTGGCTGTGACTCGATGAGTAAGAGCATTCACGGTGATGAGGCCGGGACATCGGCGAAGGATCAGAAGATCAGAGGAGTGTCAATCAGGGCCTCATCTGGGGCCATCGATATCGGATAATTTCCTACGTACGTCAGTCCCAGGGAAGTGGCCATCTTCCGCTGAGTAGCTTATGGCCTCCTGGAATGAGAGAGCGCCCCCCCCCCCCTTGGGTTTATGCTGCGGGAGATGCCGAGAGCACGCCCCCCCTCATTCTGCATCATGATGGACATCTTGACGGAGTTGACGGAGCGGTTGCTGCTCCGTGACCCATTCCTACGCCTGTTCTTTGGTGTTGAAGAAGTAAGTTGAGGACTGGAAGATGACCTTCAGCCAGGCCAGAAAGAGGAGCATGTAGCGGAGGTCAAGGGCACGGAGCATCTGCTTCACCTCCTCAAAGGAGCGGTGTCATTGCTACACCGCCTTAGAATAGTCAGGGAAAATCAGGACTCAGGAATTCTGATGTTTCAGTTCCAGCTGGGCCCGGGCTTTACGTAAAATAGTGTCTCGGTCTCGAAAGTTAAGCATGCATAGTAGCACCGGCCGAAGTGGAGCCCCGATGGGCCCTTTCAAAAATGAACATGTCAGAGAGTTTAACTGCCGGCACCCATGTCCGGAACCAAGCCTCCAGGTATGCCGCCAGTTCCGAGGCCTCCAGGGATTTGGGAGACCAACGAGGCGGAGATTGTTCCGCCTTGAGCGATTTTCAGCATCTTCTGCCCTTTCGCTCTAGGCCTCCACTGAGGTTTCTAGTTTGGACACTTGGTGCCTGAGGGTGGCCACCTCATCTTCATTGGTGGAGATCCGCGTCCCCGCCTCGGTTATCCTTTCGGCTACTTTATGTAAATCTTGATATATCCGTAAGAAGTCCACGTGTAGGCTGTCAACCTTGGATTTTACCACTTCATGTGATCCCTGGATGGCCTTAATACTTGTTGCTAGGTCTGCAGCAGGAGGAAGAGAGGGGCCCAGGCCGGCCGCAGGGTCCCAAAGGTCTTCCTGACATCTGTAGGGGAAGTGGTGTATTGATAAATCTTAGTCTGAGTAGATGCGGGCGGGGGAGGCTTGCTGCGCCCCATCCCCGGTTGAGCCTCGGACCATACACAGCCACCGGTGGAATCGAGGAGGAAGGGGTACGCCGGCTTGCCAGATGGGCAGCACGAGCAGCCTGCCCGCATTGGAGGCGGGTGCCCCTGGATAATATGCACTGCCACTCCTACTCACAGGTCCCAAGGAGCCAGAGAGGAGGGGGCCTCCTTCCTGTCACCCCCCAGGGGAGGGGGACACCCCACCAGGCCAACAGCACCGGGGCACTCCAAGGATTGCAGCAGTCAGTGGACAGGGCCTTCCATGCCCTAGTCTCGCACACACTCCAAGGTTCAGCAGCAGGGCCCAGGAGAGATCAGGGGCCTCTCAGATAGTTGCCCACAAGCCATACAGGAGGGCCGCAGCAATGTCGTTGGGGCACGCTGGCCGATCCTCCCCACAGTGGGAAAGCAGGTAATAATGGGTGGCCTTGGCAACCCCCGCTCGCAGTCTCTAAGAAGGTCAACGAAGGGGGTAGGCCCCCGGTCCATCACACTCAGTGTCCAATGCACGGGGGTCCCGGACACTCACAGTCACTCTCCGATCCCAGGAACGACCGGCCCCAGCCAGCAGGCCATCTCCCATACGGGTCCCAACACAGCCGCGATGCGTGGAAGCAACTTAAGGCCCCAGCTGCCACACCCCTAGGACTGGGGAGGGGGGCAGCCAGGCAAGGAGTGCAGAGTTTGCGGGTGTCCCCTGTGCGCGGGTTGTATCCTACCTACACTGGGATGAGGGGGCCCCTGCGAGTATGTCCACTGCTCCCGGCCACGCCGGGAGGCATGGGCCCAGCTGCCAGAGAGGGCAGCATGCAGGGCCGACAGGAGCACTGATCGGCTGCAGGACTTCAGAATCACCGCACACAGCCATGGTTACTCTCCTCACGTATCTGGCCATAGCACCGATGGGCAGAACAGGCAGCGTCCAAGCCGGTCTACAGCTGCCCCCAGGCGTGAGTGAGCCGCAGCGGCATGGCTGCCATATTGTCCACGAGTCGGCTAAAGGGACCTCACAAAAAACTCCAGCAGGACTTCAAACCACAGGACAAGCACAGCAGGAGATGCTTGTCCACTTGGTACTCCATACTGCTCTGTGATTGTTCCCCTTAATAGGGCTCATGCAAGAAATGCATCCTCAAAATCAGTATCTCTCTAGCGAGTTTGCAAAGTGTGCTTTACATGGATCTGCATATGCCCAGTGAGCGGTTACTAATTGTGTATTAATGCTAAGTGGCTTCAACAACCACCACCAACACCATTTTGTCTCCAAAGGCAAGCATAAACTTAAAGTGACCTGCACTGTTTGACCAACGCATATAGTGCATAGTTCATCAGTGCTATCGCTTCTCCTACACCAGTGGCGGCTGGTGACATTTGAAAATGGTGGGTTGTAAATACTGCACTGAGGCGAGCGAGCGTAGCGAGCGAGCCCGAACTACCTACAGGGGCAAATGAAATGAAAAAAAGAGTGGGCAAATGGTGCATTCTCAAGCAAATTTGAGGAAGAGGTGGCTTGGCGAACACATCTCTGGGAGTAGCCAGACAAGTCTCTTTGCACTTGCACAGATACATCACTCTCCCTGCATTCACATAGGCACACTACTCACCCTGCACTCATAGACCCATTACTCACCCTTCCCTGACACATCACTAAGCCTGCATTCACCCATCCACATCACTCATACAGGCACACTGCTCACCCTGCACTCACACAGACACCACTCACCCTTCGCTGCACTGCACTCAAAGATGCACACTGTTTCGCTCTCCCTACACTCACAAAAGTAGACTGCTGTGATGGTGTTTTCTACAGTGCTCCCACGGGATGGCTTCGCAGCGCTTCGTCGTGTGAGCATCAACACTTCCTAATTGGAGAGTTCACGCGGCGCTGCTTTGGACATGAACACAGCTGGGCCCATTTGATTCGCTCTCCTTGAACAGCATCCGTTGCCTGAACTCACATCCCCAATCTGATGTGGATTTATCGTCCTTTGCTTGTTTTTTAACAATCCAGTAACATGCAGATTTATAATTTTAAAAAAATGGAATGATGCCATACAGGACAGCCATGCCAGGAAAGGCGGCCTGCGACGCTGCCACAGCTTTGCCCCAGAAGACCTGGAGCCGCTTAAACTGTGTGACCTTGGGCAAATCACTATTGCGAAAAGTATATGTTCTGATATTTAATTGCTACAAGTAGCAGATGTCGGAGCGGTTATGAAAACTACTTGGCACATTTCATTAGACTCGACATACAGAAATGCCTTCTGTCGGCCACACTACACACCAAAGAAATCCAAGTAATGTGTACCCACTACAAGTGCCAGAACACACACACCGCGCAGGTGGAAGTGTTATTTTCTGAATGACCACTTCATGACGTCCTCTCTGGCTTCTGGTATATACTTTACACAATTGACTAAACAAATCACTGCTGCTTGCAGCTAATTAGGTGGCACCGCGTGAGATTTAGGATGATAAACCCTACACACGTTGATCTGTTTTAAATGCTGCTCTACTTGCTACTTTTTAGCCCGCATTTAATATTTTGGTCACTGACATCTGACGAACTGAAGTGACCTTGACAGCATATCCCGAATAACTGCCCTAAACTCACTAAAATAATTCCCTGCAACCTTTTTAAATAGAAATCTTTCTGTGTACAGTTATACAAACACAAAAAGTGGTCTAGTACACCTAATCATTTGGATATTCACCCTCTGCTCGGGGGGGGGGGAGTTGCCCCCATTTTCACTGAGCTCAGGTGGTGTGGAAACTAGCAGAAATCGCTGTTAGCATGAGCTGAAGCCATTTTGGTTATGGCAGCCATTTTAGTTAGCCATGTGCTGGCCATGTGCTTCTTGTCTCTTTACTGTTGCTTGCTTTTCTATTCTGCTTGAGTCATCAGTTACAGTTAACTCCTTCAGCACTGAGCCAGAGCAATGTATGATCAGAAAGGCCTGTAGCTGCTAGAATACACCTGTTTTAGAATAGAACTGTCAGGCTGTTTTAACTGATGTAAGCATAAATGTCTCCCCTCCCACCTTGTTGAGCCACGCAATTTTTGTATACCAATGTTAGTCAATAACTATTCTTGTATGTGCCAGTACCTCCCCTTTGAGTCTCCCTGCTGACTATGCAACAAATGTATATATATAAGCCTCTGATTTCTGTACTCCTTGGACTACCTCCTACAGTGGCCTGAGGGTACTGTATTGATGTAGTCTCCCTCATGTGAGGTTAATAAATCTATTTTCTTTGATATTACAGCTTCCGTGCCAATCTCTATTTGTTAGTCCAAGGACTTGAGTACGCAGAAGGGCGAACCCCTGTACTGGTGGGCTTCTAGAGAGTCTCACTCCTACAGTGGTACGCAGGAGTAAACAATGGCCAGCAAGACACGCCATACATGTGTAGCTACACTACAGAGGTTTACGAGGCAGACTATTTTTCACATCTTTAAAATTCATTATGCTGCTAAGCCATTAGCAGATGCCCAGCGCTTTTCAAGTTCTGCTGACAACTTTCAAAAGGCGGCCTCAGGACAGTCACATCAGCCAGCACTCTTCCTCCCACAGTGAGCTCACAGCCCCAGAACCGCTCACTGAGTCCTCGGGGCCTTAAGTGCAGAAGACATCAGTTGCGGCTCGCGCTCGCAATATTCGGGGGGGGGGTCGCGTGGGGGTAGGGGGGGGGGTTTAAAAATAAAGTTAAAAAAAAACTTAAACTTACCTGACCGGGCGGGTTCGCGCCGCCTCTGCTGTCTGCTCATGGGCCGGGGTCCGGTGCGTTGGCGCCTTCAACGTCTTCTGCGTGAGTGGCTGGCAACCCCTTCTCAGCCAATCCAGATGCTGCTCCAGCAGCGCCAGGATTGGTTGAGGGCAGGGATACTCCCTGTCCATTAGGAGACCGGGGGCTGCGCATGAAGCAACCCTCGCTCTCCTAAGGGGAAGGCTAGTGCGCATGTTCATGCTGGTCGTAAAAAATGACCAGCCCAAAAACGAACATGCGCACTATTGCGCTGTCACTCAACCCTGAGAGTGCTGCCGCAGCCCCACCCCCTTCAGCGTCCCTGTTCTACTTCTGACGCTAATTCCAATCAGGAGTCCTGATTGCTACAATTAGCGTCAGAAGTAGAACGATTTCTAAATGGGGCCGTGGCATTAGTGGGGCAACGCTCCAACACCCCCAATGGACGCACCGCCACTGTCCTACACAACTACACATATCCATCTTCACATCCGGTTTTCATCTGCTGCATCGCTCCTTCGTTCACATGCAGTGTCCCTTGTTGATTCATAAACAGGAGAGCGTGTGCGTGACTCTTTGGTAGCTAGCACCAATATACACATGTTGTCAGGATCTTGCAGACAATAAGCTTTCTTCTTAGCCTAAGACATGGGCCCCTGTATATACTCTGAGTCCTAGGATTATCACTTCTTTACTTTGAGATGGGCCAATATATTGAGATAGCAGCATAAATTCATTGTACTGAGCCGAGCACCTCTCCAGCCTAGTAATCAGAGGTTGATTTTGTTTAAGCATAATTTTCTACATATATTTTGCTTAAAAAGTTGCTTTCCCACATCATGGTTACTCTGTTGAAGCTGTATTGTAATGTACTTCATGCATGGGCTAGAACATTAAGGTTATACCTTAAAAACAGATCTAATAGGTTATGCCTGCAAATACTAATAATGATATGGTGTGTTGCAAATTATTTTTAGTAAATTTAGCCATTCTGAACAACTCTGTCCAATTATACTGATGGACATTAACCCGTTGCGTGCTTCTGTCGGCCAACGGCCGTCGCGAGCACTACCTCTGTAGTGCTGCGCACGTCCGTTGGCCGACGCGGCCCCGCCCACTCCGCTAAACCGCCACACCGCGGCGGAATTGCCGCCGCGGTTAAGTGGTTAATACAACATCTCAGATATTACTTGAGGAACTTATTCATTCTGTCAGTGTGATTGAGGGAGAAACCGTAATAAAAAAGTTATGATCCAGCTTAATAGCCCTCTTAAGATACTCCAAAGTTTTAAAACAGCTGAGATCATTAATCACCAAAACAGAACGAAGACTGTATAAACAGCGAAAGACTGATTTAGAGTTTGGCACAGAGGGTGCATCTTCGCAACAGTGACAGAGTACCCTCCTTGCCAAACGGAAGGTCCGTCGGCCTGATTTACAGATGGGTGGACCTTAAGTATGTCACTGATGAAAACTAATGTGTCTCTGTCACTGGCATACTCCTCCGAAGGCCCAACGGAGTAAGGACCTTGGGACGTTTGACCACTGGCCCACCCAATTTAGAGTAGGCAGTTGAATGGCCATTTGTAACTCTCCTTTATCGCCCTAAAAAATGTGACGGTAATGGACAGTAAGAACGTTTAAACGACCACCATATCACTGAAGAAACCTCCCATTGTGCGGGAGTCATTCGTTTTGTTTTTTCAAAAACAAAATCCGGGTTTGGGATTTTATTTGAAAAAACCCAAAAACATGTCAAAAGTTTGACGGACAGTACCATAATGTTGACCTCCTGTCAAACTTTTAATACATTGACTGGAACATTGTCAGTGATGTCGGTTTCTGGCAATGTTAAGAGGTGTCCCCTGGGCCGGTTGACAACTCTAGATTCGGAGTACGGAATAAATAATGTACTCTGAACTGTAAATCAGGCCCTAAATATCTTTCAAGAAGATCTGTGCCACTTTCAGCTGATGATAATAGAGCCATGACTGCATAGTTGGCATAACAGCGAATGATCAATATTCTGTTGCAACACAGGTAGGTTACTTGTCTAATCAAGAGCAACTGTATGCCAAGATTCTTAGGAACAGAGCGCCCATTTAATTATCCGAAAGGTCTTTCTGTAGAGGATTTAGCTTACATGCAGTCTCCACAAATCATCATGTATTCTTCAGCCTCTTTACTTATCAAAGGCTGCTAACACCACTACATAATTAATTTAGTTGTTCTTCTGAATGACTATCAATAAGTCTACTATGATTTACTTCCCAAGACCACATCATGCTCTTAAATAAAATAAGTTGTTCTTCCATGTTAAATACTCTACTACTTTATATTGCTTTTTTCTTTATTAATTTATTAAAATATGTTTCTGAGAGCTGATACTTTTTTCCCCATTCCAAATAGTTTACATCTCCGATGAACTCTTTTTCTCTCTCGAATTGAATAATAAGACAAGAGTCAAACTTCAGACATCTTTCATTTACTTGGTTTTGATAATGTATTGATTTTACTGTCCCCATTGTCTTTTCAAATAAGTAATGAAAGAATTAAATTTGGAGAAAACTTGTGGCCTACGTACTAAAAACTGGTCGCTAATTATGACCACTATTTTTGCAACTAGTAAAGAATTTTACGAACCAGTCTATGTACTAATAGGTCAGTTTGTAAAAATTCAATTTGGAAATAGTTCAATCTGACCTACATCATGAATATTAATAGGCTGCAAATTGCAACGAACTCCAATTTGTGGCCATCACAAAGATAATGGCCTGCTAAGTCAGCAGACCGCCATGCATGCAATCCTTTTTTGTTCAAATAAACTTTTTTGAAAATGCAGCCTGTTCCCCTTAAAAGAAAAGTAGTTACGTTTGTTTAAGAGTTGTGAGCAGTTCCCTGGGCCGCTACCTAGTCGTCATCAAACTTTTATTTCACATCCCCAAAGTGATTGACTTACTACTTACTGCCCCATCTCAGAAGTCAGTACTTTTTCAATGTTTTGCAACCAGATTACAGTTACAAAACATTGATACGTGTCATGCCAAATTGGTGTTTGGAAGCAACACCTACAACATGCCTCTTCCAAATAGTGATTCGATGTTTGGTCATAATGCCATTTAGGAGTCGGTAAATGTTTACCAACTCCTAAGATGGGGGGGGCGGATCTTGCCTGGCCCAAAGATGGCCGCGCTTTAGAATAGTTCCACGAGCCCAGAAATCGATCCTTAATAATCCTGCTTCCCTAAGCTCAAATTCTTTCTTTTTACCCCTCCTTGAGAGTTAAGTAAGCCCTGGGCAACGATAATTGCCCGAATCCCGAGCAAAAGCAACGATGCTGGGGCAGGCGACTAGAGGCCTGCCCTCGATCTAGGCCACGGCCACCGTCTGGGCGGCGCGCTCGTCTCTCCGGAGGGCCATGCTGCGAAAGCCAGGAAGTGGGATGGAACAGCCCTGATCGTGCAGCGGCCGGGGGTTGGTGTGGGCCTCTTGGTCATAATGAAAGTACAGCCTGCAGAGCCGTGAGGCATCTGTGAGATAGCTCGGCGGAGATTCAGAGGGCCTGCAGAACGTCCGGACGGCGTCTTGGAGAGAACCTGACTGAGCGACTCAGTTGGGGAGCCATGAGGCGGGGGGTGCCGTCCGACAGCGGAAGTGACGGTGAGTCCCTTCCCGACGCATAGACCTCTGCAGCCCTCCCGGCGGCTGGCGGCGAACTCCCTGGGCCGGCATGAGGCATGGGTGGCTTTCGCCTACTACCCGGCTCCCGCCTGCACTTCCGCGCTCTGCCAGGCTGCGGCACCTAGCAGCGTGACCCCACCGCTTCATTTAAGGAGGGCCTGGAGGACATCTCCTTTGAGTGCAGGGGTTCCTTTATTATCTACACTGGGGACAGGACCAACTTGAGTTAGCCATCAAGGGCAGAAGGAGGACCCCCAGAGGTGCATCAGAAGGGACAAAGCTGCATGCGAAGGCCGCGACCAAAGTGCTGGGGCTCTCCCTATACCCTCCTGCAGCCCTACATACACTCAACCATCTGAAGTCCACGGGCCCCCCATCGCTCCGCTCACAGGGCGTTGTGGCGGGCGCTGTTGCGGCAGAGGGCGCCACTCTGTCCCGAAAAAGCCTCTGGCTGCGGTTGACTGGTGGTCACCGAGTTGTGGCTGGCTGCAGAATAATACAGCATCACTACCATCTCATTCTTGCTGGAACTGTCATTGAATGCCATATACTGTCACTCCAATGTGGGGCCAGCGGCAGCTGCGCAGGTGCCTGCTCCTTGGGAGCCCTTGGGTCCCCGTGCCGGCTATTGCTGGGTGAAAGGGAGCCCCTCCCTCTCATTACTCGCCTGGTAGCGCTAGTGAGACCTACACCCCGTTGTTAATCTCATCATGGGGAGAACGGAAAAGTCCCAATCTAAGCTTCAATTTGAGCCCCGCAGAACCCCCAGGCAACAGGACACAGAGAAAAACGTTTCGGAATCAGGCTCTGCGATAGGGGACATGGCTGCGGATTCGGACCTGAAACAAATACTATCGGCAATGCAGCGCAGCCTGACTAAAATTGATGGAAAAATTGATGCCCTCCCATTTTGGATGGCTAGAATGTCCGAGCGTTTGGACAAACACACGGATTGACTGGACACCGTTGAGATAAGGGTCTCTGATTCAGAAGATGCGTTAAATTCCATTCTGCTCACGACCACGAAAATTGACAAACTACTGCTTAATGTGCAAGCTAAGGCGGAAGATTTGGAGGCGTGCTCCAGGAGAAATAATGTGCGCATAGCTGGAATCGCAGAATCTATGAATTTTCAGAACATGGAGCTCTTCATTGAGCAATTGCTGGTAACACTACTGGGCAGAGACACTTTTTTGAACATTTTCATCATACAGCGCGCACATCGTTCCTTGGCCCCAGGCCGGTTCCAGGCGCCCCCCCCCCCCACACCCTATTATCGCAAGGGTACTCAATTACAGGGACAGAGACGCAGCCCTCCGGAAGGCCAGAGAACCACACTCCCTGAGATACAAGGGTATGGCAATTTCCATCCATCCAGACTTCACGCAGCAGGTGCAGTAGGCGCAACGTCAATTTCTGCCGGTAAAACGGCTACAACATGAGGTATCCGGCAAAACTGAAGATACACGCTGATGGAAAGGCACATACTTTCACTGAACCAAAACAAGCACTGCAATTTTTGAAAAATAGAGAAAGCAATAGTCCCCGAAGGGGATCCCCGAGGTCCCGTAATGCGAAGGATGACGCCGTCCCGATCTCAGAGGAACAGTGAATTATTAATTTCACTATACTCAGTGAGGGCCAGATAGAAAAGCCCTACAGATGATCTCCTGTTGGGTGGAGAAGGAGTTGTATTAGATAAGCGAAGGGGATGAACTGCAATTATGGGTAGAAATAACTCTAAAGGACAAGGAAATAGGTGTACTCTCTGTCTCATTCTTCCCTATTCCTCTTACTGTCTGAGCAACTGGAACACTGGTTAATGTTCGCCCACTATTTCGCTATTTAGTAGATATGGATATGATCAGTACTTGCAATGTGTATATATCAGGGGTTCGAATTTGTAGGGCCATTCCCTCAATATCCCTCCTCCTGAACGCACAACAGAAATACAACTGTATGCAGGATGTCAACGGGGAGGGGGGCAGGCCAATAATGTGACGGGGTGCAAGAAATGGTATGTCATAAGTTAGGGTAGTATATTCCATCTCTTATGATATAGGCTTGGCTGGCTGTGTGTAAGTTAGAATGCCAGCAACATCTGCCCCGTGTGTTACCCACCTGGTGTTACTGTAATTGTTTGTTTTACTGCCCTAGAGGCATGTTTGTTTTATGAAGGGAGGGAGGGTGCAGGGTCGACTATGCTTGGTTGGGAATGGCATAGCGTGGGAGGGGGGTGGCTGGGGGAACATGTTCATATCCTACTTCGAGGGGTATATGCACATACGATCGGACTGACAGCGCACAGTGCACATGGGACAGACGTCTTGAATCTACATGCCGGACATTCTTTACTGAGACTCCAAGAATAATGAGTAACAAAATCAGGCTCTGGACGTGGAATGTCCAGGGTCTTAACGACCATAGAAAACTATGTAAGGTAGTGGCTTCCGAAAAAAGACACAAGGTTGATGTTGCAATGATCCAGAAGACACACTTAGCCCCTCACGATAAGATCAATCAATCAGGGAATTGTAAGTGCGCTACTCACCCGTGAGGGTCTCAAGGCGCTGAGGGGGCAGGGGGTCCGCAGATCTGTTTAGCTGAAGAGCCAGGTCTTGAGGGTCTTCCTGAAGGTGTTCAGGGAGGGGGTGCGTCTGATGTCTGCCGGTTGCTCGTTCCATGCCGCAAGCTTCACCTCCTATGCCAGGGGCGTCCTCACATGGGCGAACCCTAAAACAGGCCTTACATTACAGGATACGGAGTTAGACCCCAATGGTAGGTTTGTTATCACCAGATGCTGTAAAGATGGGTTTAATGCGATGCTGGTGAACATTTATGGTCCTAATCACGACGACCCACAATTTTATCATGCACTAGCGTCTTGTTTACTCAAAGTATCTGACCTTCCACAAATCTGAGGTTGGGACTTTAATTGCATATTAGATCCTACTCGGGACAGGTCCAAGGGTCAGGCAAGACGGCCTGCTGCGGCAGCAGGAGCAATAATAGACATTATGGATCAGTTGGGATTGCTGGATGTTTGGAGACAGCGCACTAACACCTCACCAGGATTTACACACTATTCAGCACCGCACGACACGCGTACCAGGATAGATTACTGGTTGATATCTAGAAGTCTCCTCCCTCAGGTCACCTCTTGTGAGCCACTCCCAAGAATCTACTCTGACCATTCTCCGGTTCTTTTAGATTTAGTGATACCCGCAGACAGCTTTGCTCCTTTTACATGGAGGTTCCCCCCTTTTTCCCTACTAGATCCTGTTTTCCGTACAGAAATTGCCACATCCATAGAGAGTTTCTTTGAAGATAATATAGGATCAGTCACTTCATTCTCGACAATATGGGAAGCTTTCAAGGTGTGGATAAGGGGGGTGGCTATATCAAAACATGCAGGTGTTTTACGCTCCATTCGGGACAAGCTCACTAGGTTAGAGAAAGAAATAGCAACACTGGAGCGGGATCACCTAAGGACAGGTGATAATAAGCGACTAGAAGACATTAAACAAGCCCTTGAGGAGTACATTGACACTGCAGACAGTGAGGTCAAACATCTAGGCAAATATGCTACTGCGCGACTGAGGATGGCAGGCTGGTTTACGACACGATTGGAATTGCAGATAGATTCAGCAGGAACTATGCAGACTTATATAGGTCTTGTATAACGCAAAACGATAGCGCTATTGAAGACTACTTGACACATATCCAGATGACATGGCTCACTGACTCACACAGAGAACATCTTATGGACCCACTGGACCCCAGAGAGTTTCAGGTGGCACTGACTTCAATGCGGGCTGGGACCGCGCCAGGCGCTGACGGTCTAACTGTAGCAATCTATAAGGCCTATCAAGATCTACTTATCCCACACGTGGTCACTCTATTCGAGGAGATGGCGGAACGCAAACGATGCCCCCGTCGATGAGAGAGGCTATAATTGTCACTCTACTCAAGCCAGGAAAACCCCCAAATGAATGTTCATCCTACAGACCCGTGTCCCTTTTGAATGTGGACACAAAACTCTTCGCTAAAATACTCGCCAACCGGATAGCCCCCATGATCGCTTTATTAGTAGGTGCGGAACAGGCTGGCTTTGTCCCTGGATGTAACTTAACTCTCAATCTCAGAACCGTCTTCGGCACTATTCAACATATAAACCCAGAAGTCAAAGCTGTAGCGGTCTACTTGGACGCTGAAAAATCACTCGAGTCTGTGGAATGGCCGTTTATGGAAGCAGTTTTACGTAGCATTGGGGTGGGCGAGGTCTTTCTCCAGCTTGTAAAGGTATTATACGAGGCCCCAGTTGCCAGAGTCAGATTGCGGAATAGAGTTACATTTCCTATCTCCATTTGTAGAGGTACCCGCCAGGGATGCCCTCTTTCCCCATTGTTGTATGCACTAGTAGCGGAACCCCTGTTGTGTGTATTGAGAGAGTATCATGGCCATAGAGGAGGGTGCTTCCCGGCTACCAATTGATTGCTTCAGCCTATGCTGATGACATGCTCCTATATGTCAGGGACCCTGAGACACACCTCACTCCAGTTCTCACGGAGGTGGTCCGCTTTGGTCAGCTGTCTGTCTGGTCTTAACTGGGCCAAATCCTTCATTTTTCCATTAACCCCAGTAACAGTACCAGTACATCTGGAGTTCCCATTACAGTGGACCACGGATTTAGTCCGCTATCTGGGTATACAAATACACACCGATTCTGCAGTAGTACTCACAGATAATTATGGTAAAGTGCTCAGTAAACTTGAAGAGGACACCACTAGATGGATTAGATTGCCTCTCTTGTTGATGGGACAGATCTCATTAATGAAAATGATCATCCTCCCAAGATTCCTATTCCTCTTTCATAATATTCCCATACTTCTCCCGGCACACATATTTGCCAAGATTAGGTCGCTATTGATTAAACTAGCCTGGGCTGGTAAACAACTGCGGGTTAAGTGGGAAACGCTCACTCTACCATACTCCATGGGGGGGGCCTCAATGCCCCAGACCTTGAGTTATATTATAGGGCAGCTCAGAGCTCACATGTTCATGCATGGATACACTGCCCGCTGGTCCTCCCACATTTATATATAGAGAAAGTTAAAGCTGACCCGACCACATTACCACAAGTATTATTTAATACACCGACTAGAAGGCACAGCACTTTGGATTCTCTCAATCCTACTATACACGCCTGGCGAAATCTGCTGGATAGACAAGCGGGCGCGCTCATGTACTCCCCTCTGATTCCTCTAGAGTGGTGTACCTGGCTTCCGACGGGTAAAGAAAGGGAAGTCTCTAAGGCCCTGCAGAGGGTAGACATCACAACAGTAGGCAACCTGTTTAGGGATGGTGTGCTGCGCAAGTGGGAGGATATACTAGCGGAGGGGCATGAACATTCGACACTTGATCAATATCAGTATTTCAGAGTCAAACATGTGTTACAAGAACTATTGGGTGATGGTCTGCAAGAGCCAGCAGAGGTGTTGGCTCTCACTCACATTATCCGTACTCCCTCTCCATCTAAATTTGTTGCAAGAATCTATAACATTGCGCAAGAAAACAGAAAGTCGCAACTCTCAAAAGTCCGACAAGATTGGCAAAAAGATTTAGCTTGTGTAATAGACGATGACATTTGACGTTATTGCTGCGAGGTGACTAGACGAATCTCATTAAATGGCAGGCACCGCCTCATTCATTTAAAATATATAAATAGGATATACTACACGCCGGACAGGCTGTAGAGATATGGCTTAAGGGAGTCAGCAACCTGCTATCGTTGCACTGAACCGGAAGCCAGTTTTTTACACGTTGCCTGGTACTGCCCTAAATTTTCGAAGTACTGGGAGAAAGTATTCCATATCCTTAATGACATCACTGGACTCTCGCTCACCCCTGACCCGTTTCTTGCATTACTGGGATATGACAAAGAAATTAATAAAAGTGTACAACTGCTGGTAGCAATTGGCCTATTGCTGGCAAAAAGACGGATGGCGATGTGCTGGGCTAGAGGCCCAATACCAACAACAGAAGACTGGACCAAAGACATTATATACTGCAACACTCAGGCGGACATATACAGCAAACTTTTACCCCCTCAAAGCCGGCCCAAGGCGTTCTGGGGTCTATTCCAACAATACTTGATAGGCAAGTAGACAGGGGAACCTGAGGGTGCTGACGATGATGAATCAGGCGTCAGTCAAGAAGAATATGGGGATAGGACAGTAACGAGGTCATTACTGAGAAAAAGCTGTAGTTTAATCATTTTTATTGTCAATTTCAACACAAAGAGTAATATTGGAGGGAAGCATACCGTTATTAATACTCCATGTGGCTTCGATTTCTATGTTCCTGTGTGCATGGTCAAGGTGTCTTGAACTGTACCCATACATTGAAGATGTATAATTGTATCTGTGTTATATTAATTGAAAACCAATAAAGAAAATAAAAAATAAAAATAAAAACTCCTAAGATGGGATTGGTATATTATAAAAAAGAATTTATGTGGTAGCAAACTGTGAATTAAAGTGTTCGCGACTGTAAAAATGCATTGTACATCTAGCCGAAAATTTGCAAATTTCACTCTCTTTAAGTTTAAACATGTTTCACTGGTTAGTAATGATTTTATTTCAAAATGCAACCCTCTGTTGTTCAAGAAATGCCTCGAGTGGGTGCTGGTTCTTGTCTAGCAATGTTTATGGTTATTTAGCAAATATATAGTAGCTACGCTAACTAGGATTCTGTTCTTTAAATACTACCCACCAAATGTATATGACCTGCTTATTTTATCAGTGATTGGTGACAATTTTTATTTATTCATCCGCATCCCATCATCTCATCAGTGGAGTCATCAGCATTGAGTATTCTGGACGCATCTTTGACAGAAATTTGCATATCTATATTGATTCTGAATGGTTTCGGTTGTTTTCCATCTGGGATGGCTTGCACTTCTGATTGATCCACAGCCACCTTTTCAGAAGACCTCCTGTAGGCCACATCTGTGTTTTTTCTACATAAAAGTCATATTTCTCATACCTACTTACAAAAGATTTCTAAATAGCCACTGGAGGTTCATTTCAAGGGCTATTTAAGTTCTTCTGAACTATTTTAAGTAAATCAGATAGATCACCAAAATATTGTATTGTATTGTAATTGCATTTATATAGCGATTACTACCCCAGATGAGGCGTCGAAGCGCTTTTTCGGCGAGTAGCACGTTACTCCGGAACACATAAAGGATTAGTGTTGAATTAGTATAGTGAAATATGAAAGTAATTTGAGTGGTGGATAGGTTAGTCAGTTATTTGGATTCAGAAGGATAGCGGAGGGATAGAAGAGTGAAAAAGGTTTGCATTTGTTAGCCCTTGTTACCCCTGATGGTGTGTTGAAGCGCTTTTTTGGCGAGTAGCACGCTACTCCAGTAGTTTCTAAAAATATAATTTAACAAGTTGTAAAGCACTGCTAATGCATGAGAAAGACAAAACAGCACAACTTTATATTCAAAATTGCCCAGCCTACCTTAAAGGTGGGTTTCTACCCTCCTTCTGTAATATCCTCATGATAACAGCCTTCTGTAGTTCTCATTTTTAAAGTACCATAGCATCTTGTATTTGATCTAATAATTCACCAACTAAAGGTAATTTTCGATGAGACTATCATTTCATCCCCTACTAAATATACAAGAACATAAATCACTTTTCTTCTAAAAAATTGTGGCACTCAAATTGGACTCGATGAAGGCTGAATGTTCTTCAAACATTCTTCTATATCATTTTAAAACTTTGTCGCTCACGTGCAGGTCAATCATTGCTATTGCTATGATCAGTTGCTTTGCCAGACATTATTTGAATTAAACAATCAAAAGGCCAGTGCAGGGATAAACCTGTTTGTCTACTTGGGGTGAAATAGATCAGCATAGTCTTGACAATCGTAAGAATGATAACTTATGTCACTATCACTTGTATTAACACATCTTCTCTCTATTGTTTTCACAAAAACCTGCACCATCAAAGAGACCACCCTACTAATACTGCTGTGAGTTCAAAATGGATCCTTGCTCTTCCCGGTGACTTGAAGGGTCATGCTCCATGGGTAAGGATCACCCAAAAATGCAGGTGCACAAATATAAAAACAAAACAAATGAAACTGTTTGTTATTGCTAAGGCTTCAGTATGAGCGTGACAGCTCCAGATGTTAATTCAGTTCTGTGTAAGTCTGGTCTAGCATTTTTCCTTCAAAGGAATCTTCCATTTTTTCAGGAGCTAATTGTCAATAATTCTAGCAGCTATATTATCTTGCAGCTCTTCTCCTAGCAGACAATGAAACACAGGGGCATATGTATAGGGAAATCACACAGCCATGCGGCAAATTTTGCAGTACAGCATCATTTCCAAAAATGCAGCGATGCGCCGTATTTACAGGAATACAGCGCACCCCTGTGTTTTACCTAGTGATGGCACTAAAAATAGCTGCCTAGCACCAACACAGACACCCTTGCGCCATAGTGCTTGCGTTGCAGGGATGATTGTTTATGTGCAGGAAAGTGTCCCTGCACATAAACAATCAATAACGGCAATTTGCTACTTCTATGTGTGCTGCACAAGGATGTGGAAATCTGAGGCAATGCCAAAAACTAACGCAATGCAAAAGCAGGCGTTAGATTGGTGCAACAAGGGGAAATACATTTATTTCTCCTCATTTTTATGCTTTTTTTATGTGTGATGCAGAATGCAGCACACATAGAAGTAGCAAATCACCATTATATAATAATTGTTATGGTGCAGGAAGGGACACCTTCCTGCAAAAAACAATCAATAATGGTGTTTTTGCTCATTCTATGTGTGATGCAGAATGCAGCACACATAAAGTAAGAAACAATGAGGAGAAATAAATGTATTTCCCCTCTTTGCTCCAAACTAACGCCTGCTTTTGCATAGCGTCAGATTTTCACATCCTTGTAAATCTGGGGCAGTGTCAAAAAGCAATGGGTGTTGCGGTGGAATGCCCACAGCAACACTCATTGCATGCCCCTGCATGAAAAGGTACCATATTTACAAAGCAGTGTTAAGCCATGCGAAGTGGCTTTACGCCGCTTTATAAATATGGTGCAGGGCATTGAGCCACCGGAACATCAAAAAAAGTGATGTTCCGGTGGCGCAATCCCCTTCTACATATGCCACACAGTTCATTGTACTCTGCTTTCACCATAAGTTCTGTTAAAAGTCTCTTAACCTGTGTCACATATGCAATTACACTCCAGCTTCCTTGTCTTTTGGAGATTAATTCTGCCTCCTTGTCCTATGGATCCAACATATATTTAGGTCTGACGAAGAAATCTTTATGCATATTTATTATTAGGAACCTGGTTATAAGATAGGTGTGGACCATATCAATGTATCAGCACCCAAGATACAAATAATAAAGGTTGATAATTGTCAATCAGGCACTCTTGAATCTTCAGATGCACAACACTCCATTCTTCAAGGAATTGGTCCTGCAGGAGCTGCAGCAGAATGTCCAACAGTACGTCATCAGGCAGCTCCGGCTCAGCAGAAGGGGTTTTCCTTTGCAAGGCACAGTGTTTTCAGTTGTATGTCAGAATATCAACTACAAAAATAACAAATACCGAAATATGTGACAATAAGCATATATAGGTAAATATATATCTACTACTCTTAACTCCACGTTTGCATACCGTGCTGCTATATATATCATCAAAGTATATCAATATGTGAAGTTACGCCTAGTAAATCTGTACTTACCTGTGTTTACCTATCTTCACCATATTCCTATAGTCGATATTTTGGCTACAACTGTTTTGTATCATGATAGTTAGAAGTTAATGCTGCAGTAGTATACCAACTTTTTGAGACCTTTTTCCTCATACAGGACTCAGGATGGAAGTGAAGTGTGAGAATCAGTGTCCCTAGTGCAGATGCACAGTGCAGTCTACAAGGTTCTACACATGCCCGGTGAGCAGACACAAAATACTAATGCTCAAAGGGTTAATCAACTAACCTGAATTATTTTGTCTCCAAAGGTAAGCATATTCTTAAAGAAACCCACAAAGCCTAGCCTGCATGGGAACTTCACAATTCATCTTTGCCATCACGTCTTAACTTTGCAGAGTCACACACCCGAGTCCTAACCTCACATCCCTGTGTTATGCATCTGCTTTGCTTATATAAAATGTCCTGTAGACCTGTGCTGCTGGGACTGAGCAGACAATCAGCACTCTTGTTGCTAGAGGCAGGTGTCACTAGACACACTCTACTTGGGCTCACCACAAGTACTCTAAGGGGGCCAGGGTCTGCCAGGTCTGAACCCTGGCAAAGCAGACAAAACAGACACTGAACTAGGGCACCAGGGGGCACTCTATTTATGCCCTTTGCTGGTTGAAGAAAAAGTACATAACATCACTGGAAGTCCCTTTTGTGACATAGAGATTAGAGACATGGTGGACACTGTTGTTTTTTATCATTAGTGTCCCATTGCTTAAGATGCTGTTTCATTCCAATTGAATAACAGCATTGTCTCCTTTGTACACTGACTCACCAAAGGTAGTGACAGGAAGCAGTCAAGGTGCCACTTACTTTTACATTTACACTCAAGTGTTTTATTGACGATGGCCCATGGCAATGGTGCAATATAAAATGTTAAATAAGTATCTTGTTGCCTTTTGATTTTATTTCGGTTATTCTTTGTCCAGTAAAACTCTATTTATGAATTTGCCAAGGATTCTATTCCACAAGTATCAGGCCAGACCATTAGTGACATAGTACATGCCTCTTGTGGGGGTTTATTAGCTATGTTTCTTAGGCCACACCTCTTCCAGAGCCCTAGGTTTGAAGTACAAAAGCAGTTCCTTATTGTTCTTTCTCCCCAACCGCAGGGAAACCTGCTTACAATCACACTGCTTAGTAGTCCCTTTTTTAGTCTAACTAGTGCATATTCAGTTTTTTTTATTACTTTCTTTGCAGGAACCATGTGATGACATGAAATGTAAAAATCTTTTTAACAGCTGACTTCCTCACTTCTCTAGAGGCTCACTTCCTAGCACAGAAATATTTGAGACTGATTATGCAGAGCACCTAGCACCTCAGTTCTGCGATCAGGATTAAGCTCACTTGGCCCAAGCCTCAAGACTTTTTAAAAGGACCACTTTTGCCAGAACAGTGACCACGCTTCTGCATACAGGTGGGAAACTGCCCAAATTGGCCAACTGTGTTCCCTGGAAAATCCCAAAGCTGGCAGGTGAGTGTCTAAAGATGATACTCAAATGCCGCTTCTAAGAGTCCTCAAACCTTCTAAGATCCCAATCTCTGGAAGAGATCTCTGCCACCTCCGAATCCACGCCCCTATTGTCACATCCCCTCTGGCCAACAGCACTACATCTCCACAGGAATAAATACCCCACCGTCTACACTCCCCACACCCCAAGACCCCACCGTGGAGGCCACCACCCTACGCTTCCCCCTGCTGGCCAACAATACTCCATTACCACAGACATTAACACCCCATCGTCCCTTTCCCCATAATCCAGGACCCTACTACAGCCTTGCACATCCTACTAGCATCCAGGCTGGATGAGATTTCACAAACCCTACATCAACTTAAGGCAGACTGACAAAGCCTATACATATCACCGCTAAATTGACTACCAATCACGGGCCAATCAGGAATCCGAGTTCGACTACACATGACCATGAACAACCTAATATCCATCCTACCTTGCCGCCAACACACCCCACAACCAATCCGATTTCATACTTCCTGAAGCACCCTCAGTTGAGATGGAGAACCCTCCCCTACCCCAATGCTCCCTCTAGCTCCATCAGATTACCTGACTCAGACTCATTTTTGGAGGAAGATATCCACTCCCTCCTACTATCATATAACTCATTTCACCATGAGAGCATTGACAACCAGAGTCAAATTCAATCTATCTCTACAAACCCACACAGAGAATCTAAACCCAACCATAGAGTGATAAACAAACACAACCTCAAGAGAGTTACCCTTACCCAGACTTCCACGGGTATCCACAAATCTGTTCTGAAATGTATTCTACTCAATTGTAGATCGGCTGCAAGACATGCAGTGGCCCTTGCGGTTCTCATCCTCGCACATGAACTTGGCCTCCTTATCCTGACAGAAACTTGGCTAAATGATTGCTCTGCACCTGTCCTTGACAGGTGATGTCGTAACTAGTCCCGCCTAGTTACGACATCACCAGACTAGACAGATCCATCAGACCAGGTGGAGGCATTGCATGTATTCACCGTAACAGCCTTTCATTTAAACAGTCCCCTGCTCTATCATCTTGTGAATATCTATGTATTGACAACTCCTGCAACAATAAACCTCTTTGCAAACTACACATGTTCTATCATCTGCCTGGTGATAACCTTTCCTTCGTAGAATAAATTATGGATATCATCACAACAAACAATGGTCAATATGGCACCCAAATCTTCCTCCGTGATTTCAGCCTCCACTGGAATGATCTGAACGACCCTATAGTTAACAGCCTCAAATGATTTCCTACTGACCTCAACTTGATACAAATCTGCAACAGCCTCACACATAACAAGGGTGTGATCTTAGATCTTATCATAGCAAAGATAACTTTATCCAACTTGAATCTATCCTCCCCTGTGACTGGTCTGACCATCACCGCACCACCTTCCTTATCACTATACCCCTGAAAACTACTACCGCACAAGTACTCAAACCAAAATTTGGAAAAGAAATACAACAAATATCAACCTTACTGAACTGACATCCTTCAGCGATAACATCCTACTACCCCCTGAGGACATAAAAGATGTACAAGATCTCACTAACCACTACACTAGCTCCATGAAGAATATTCTTGACTTGACCGCACCCCTACAACTAAAAAGACTATCCTCCAAACACTCTCAACCTTGGTGCAATGGCAGCCTCAACCCTGAAAGACGTAACCTGAGACTAGCCGAACGAAAATGGAGAACCTCTCCATCTTTTGAATACCTCAAACATCTAAGATCTCCTGGGAATATTTATTACAAAAGCATTAGAAAATGCCAAAGCGAATTTCTTCAGAAACCAACTGGACCAAGCAAAAAAACGTCTTAAAGCATTATTTGAGCTGGTCAAGCATCAATCTAATGGCCTACCCAACCTCTCCCCAAATGGATCCAGTCTACTACCTAATTGTGAAGAATTTGCCACCTTCTTCCTTGAAAAGACAGACAATATGAAAACTGACTTGCAGATAGCTCGGGAGCATTGTTCTTGCTCACTACCCACTAGAGTCTCCTCTTCACTGTTAGGTGGCCCACATATCTTCCGGAACACATCCTCAAAAACAACGCTTCATAGAGCTCTTTGGAAACAATTGATCAAAATGTAATTCCCAAAATTCTAAGAGATTTGAAACCCTCAAACCACTTCATCGATCCACTTCCGCCCAACCTCTTCAAGGAGATCAAAATGTCTATACTCCCACTCTGGACTAAGATTGTAAATGCATCACTACTACAGGGCAAAATACCTGACTGCCTAAAATCTGGGCAGGTCACCCCATCCTAAAAGGAACAATGGCCGATCCAACCAACCTTAACAACTATCACCCCAGTTCCAACATTCCTACTCCGGCAAAGCTTCTTGAAAAATGTGTTCACGTCCAACTCATACCATATTGAGCAATTACGTCTTTTTAACCAATTACAATCTGGCTTCCGCTCCGGGTATAGCACTGAATCGGCCCTTACACATATGGTGGACGATGCTCTAAAAATGTTGGATCAAAAAGAATCATGCCTATTAATCCTCTTAGACCTATCTTCAGCATTCGATACAGTTAAACATGACTACCTACTTTTTTTTTTTTTTTTTTTTTTGTACTTTTCATGAGACAGCATTACCAAATGATACAAAGACATGTTTAGGTTGACAACTGGACACATCACACATCATTTATCCAGTATCGAGGTACACTCGCAGAGAGGAGTTCAGAGATCAAAAACCAATCACGACATCAATAGGGCATACAAAGCAGTGATCAGAAACACAGAAATGCCTTTCCCAATACATTTAAAGCCATAGGTGCAAACATGACTACCTACTTGACTTACTTGAACACAGGATGGGAATCTCAGGGTCCGTCCTAAACTGCTTAACCTCATTTCTTCAAAATAGAATGTAAAAGGTCAAGGTAAATGAGTCCCTCTCTAAGATTGCTCTGGTCACACTTGAGATCCCACAAGGCTCTTCCCTCTAACCCACTATCTTTAACCTATTCATGGGGCCACTAACAGAAATCCTAAGGTCATCTAACATCCACTATCATTTGTACGCTGATGATATCCAACTGTACCTGAAAGTCTCCTCCTCTGAAGACATCCGATCCCTCGACCCTATTCTTCAAAATAATCAAAATTGGCTGTCATGCAACCACCACAAACTCAACATTCTAAAAACGGAATTCCTCCAAATCACCACAACCAATACTATCAATGAATGGATGAAGCAACTAACAGCATCAAATTGAACTCCACAAATTATTGATTCAGCAACATCACTGGAAATAACTCTCGACAAAAACCGTACTATGCAGAAGTACATTAGTGCTACCACTAAAGGAGCAACCCTCCAATTGAACATATTAAGAAAATTAAAACACTTCCTCCTTCAAAATAACTTCAATTCTGCCGTACAAGCCCTCGTCATTCCCAGATTGGACTATGAAAGTGCCACCCTCTCTGGACTGCCTAGATCCACAACAGCTCCATTAAGGGCCACCCTTAACTCTGCTGCAAGGCTTATTATGGAATCAAAAAGGAACAATCACATCACCCCGACTTTAAATCCCTCAGCTGGCTCCCCTATGAAGCAAGAATTCAACTGAAAATTGCATGCATGACTCACAAAGCTCTACACTTCAATACCCCGAGCTAACTCGCTAAGAAACTCGAGCTTTCTGGAGGCTCAAGATCCTCTAGAAGCTCCAGCACCTTACTGCTAAAACCTCAGGGATTCCTCAGAAAGAAAACTTACAACAGAGCTTTCTCTGGCATTGCCCTTCGAATTTGTAACTCTCTCCCCCTGAAATAAGAATGACCCCTGCAACTTCATCTTTCAAGAAAGAAGTCGAACCTTTATTTATGAACAAATTTCTTGAATAGATCTTCAGAATTCCTCTTTGTGAGCATACTGTTCTCTTATCCTGTATGTATATAGACCATGATTATTGTTTTATATGTTATTGCCTCCACTCACTTGTGAAGCGCTCTGATACCCGCAAGGGTCATGTTCGTTCGATATAAAACTTTTTTTTTTTTTTTTAAAGATCAAGCATATGACCAGAAATCATTTTGGAACAGGTCCATGCAAAATTGTCAAACATGGCTTTAGTTATATGCACTGAATTGTTTTTTTCATGTGGACTAATGAATAGAACCACAGTCACCAAGTCCCCATTGTCAGCGTGTACTATTTAGGTAAGTGTATTTTTCACAATCCAATAAACAAACATCATTGATTCAGGAGCAACATGAGGTATACTTCTGCAATTACAGTTATAAGTAAGGTGTGCAAAACAAAATCCTATGGCTGCAAAGCTGGGCATTGTGAGTGAACCATGCACTTCGTAAAGAAATGCAAAGTTTGCTGGCTTTGTTCAAGACATGCTTGCATTTTCATCCAACCCCATTGGCTGTAGCTCGATTCCACGCCCAAAATGAGGGGGCCCTCAGGACGTAGGTAATGTGTTCCCTCGCTGCAATCATGGCTGCATAAGTCATGAGTGGCAACAGGGACACGCACTAGATGCCACTCACAGCCCTATCATCTTCTTTCCACACTGTTAGAAGCCCTCCAAGCCCCACTCCCCCGTGACTCCATGCCGTGGTAAAAGGAGACGTGTAAGGACAACTAGGGAAACCCTACTCACAAGGAACCAGGGTACGTAAGCTTATAAACAGAAACAACGGTTCCTGTGGAAACAATTGTAAACAGTACACAATATTGTAATGCACAATGGCCCTGGGAATAGGGGTAAAGAGGATGTCCAAAAGAGAAGAGAGACCAAAATATAGCGTGATACTGGTAAGTTCAAAAAGTTTATATACATCAATATTTACAGTAGTGTTCAATATAAGTGCATCGTGTCCCCAAGTGAACATGGAACTCATAACACTGTGCGTGAAATTCTGTGACATAAAAAACAGGTTTCCATAATGACAAAGTCGACCATTGATTTGATACAGGATGAGGTACAGTCATCTGATATAATAATCGAGACTGGTAAATGGTTCGCTTTCAATACTGTCGATGGCGTTTTGACCCCGTACACTGTGAGGGCTCTCTTCAGGACCTATCAATGCAGGGACATCTGAGGGAGGATAAGACTGTCAAGGTGATGATGGTGCTCCCAAGGGAAGTGTGGGAAGGAAAGGGTACTCACATGGGATCCCTGCCAGGAAACCCAGTGAGGGGAGGGCAGTCTTCACAATGAATTAGAATAATGACTTGCTTCTTGTGACAGATAGCGCGGTAATCCGTATGGACAAATTGCAGAAGAAAAACACGGCTGGTGCGTGTTATTACAGCGTGTATCGTGGATGCGGCACAATGGCAGCAAGAATAGTTCCAGGGATGCGGGCAGGAGGTGTAGTGACTTACAAGTATCACGCTGTATTTTGGTCTCTCTTCTCTTTTGGACATCCTCGTTACCCCTATTCCCAGTGCCATTGTGCATTACAAAATTGTGTACTGTTTACAAGTGGTAAAAGGAGAGGCGCAGATTTAACATGCATTTGCAATGCAATAGGTCTTGCATTCACTCGAGTTTGAGCTATTGCCATTGTAAATGACAATGCCTTTTATTTATGTTTTGGGTTTTAAAACATAAATAAAAGGCATTGTCATTTACAATACTAATAGCTTAAACTCTCACAAATGCAAGACCTATTGCATTGCAATAAAGGGCCTTCTCGACCGCTTGTTAGATTGTAAATATCAGAGGAAGAGACCGGCCTGCGACGTCTTCAAAGTAGTGATAAATAGTGCAGTGAAGAAGATGTGTAAGTGTTGTAAATTACACAGGCACAAAGTGTGAAGTGAGAGTTACATATGATCCGAGCGATAAACACTAACAAAGTGCTCCAACACCTTTTGCACAGAGCGGGAGGGGGGCTATTTCCTGCCCTCTCGGTGATTTGTGTGTGCAGTGTGGCATTGCGTAATGTTATTTCTATCTTTGGCCTAATAAACACTCCAGCTGTAGTAGGGCTCTGGCTTCACCTCCTGGTGCAGGGCGGGCTGTGCTTTATGGCAGGCATGGAGGGAGGGAGGGATGGTCTTGGCTGCAGCTCCGGCCTCGTACAGTGCCCCTGCTACTACTAGTCAGCGAGAGGCGCTGAGGTGGTGGTGGTGGTGGTAGTGGTGGTGGTATTGGTGGTGGTGGTATTGGCGGTGGTGGTATTGGTGGTGGTGGTACTGGTGGTGGTGGTGGCACTGGTGGTACTGGTGGTGGTGGTACTGGTACTGGTGGTACTGGTAGTAGTGGTACTGGTGGTACTGGTACTGGTGGTATTGGTGGTGGTACTGGTGGTATTGGTGGTGGTACTGGTGGTATTGGTGTTCCTGGTACGGGTGGTGGTACTGGTACTGATACTGGTGGTATTGGTGGTGGTGGTATTGGTGGTGGTACTGGTACTGGAGGTACTGGTACTGGTGGTAGTGGTGGTTGTGGTGGTACTGGTGGTGAAGTTACTGGTGGTAGTGGTACTGGTGGTGGTACTGGGGGTGGTGTTGGTACTGGTACTGGTGGTGGTGGTACTGGTGGTGGTACTGGTGGTGGTGGTACTGGTGGTGGTGGTGGTACTGGTGGAGGTGGTACTGGAGGTACTGGTACTGGTGGTAGTGGTGGTTGTGGTGGTACTGGTGGTGGTGGTTGTGGTGGTACTGGTGGTGGTGGTACTGGTGGTGGTGGTGGTACTGGTGGTACTGGTGGTGGTGGTGGTGGTACTGGTGGTGATGGTGGTGGTACTAGTGGTGGTGGTGGTGGTACTGGAGGTGGTGGTGGTGGTACTGGTGGTGGTACTGGTGGTGGTGGTACTGGTGATGGTGGTGCTGGTGGTGGTGGTACTGGTGGTGATGGTGGTGGTGGTGGTACTGGTGGTGGTGGTACTGGTGGTGGTACTGGTGGTACTGGTGGTGGTACTGGTGGTACTGGTAATGGTGGTGGTAGTGGTGGTGGTGGTACTGGTGGTGGTGGTCGTGGTACTGGTGGTACTGGTGGTGGTGATACTGGAGGTGGTGGTGGTGGTGGTACTGGTTGTGGTGGTGGTACAGGTGGTGGTGGTAGTGGTGGTACTGGTAGTGGTGGTACTGGTGGTGGTGGTACTGGTGGTGGTACTGGTGGTGGTAGTACTGGTGGTGGTACTGGTACCGGTGGTGGTATTGGTGGTGGTATTGGTGGTGGGACTGGTGGTGGGACTGGTGGTGATACTGGTGGTGGAAGTGGTGGTGGTAGTGGTGGTGGTGGTGGTACTGGTGGTACTGGTACTGGTGGTACTGGTACTGGTGGTGGTACTGATGGTACTGGTGTTGGTGGTACTGGTGATGTTGGTGGTACTGGTGGTGGCAGTGGTACTGGTGGTGGTGGTGGTACTGGTGGTGGTACTGGTGGTACTGGTACTGGTGGTACTGGTGGTGGTACTGGTGGTACTGGTGTTAAAGGTACTGGTGGTGGTACTGGTGGTGATACTGGTACTGAAGGTACTGGTGGTGGTACTGGTGGTGGTGGTACTGGTGGTGGTAGTGGTGGTGGTGGTATTGGTGGTGGTGGTGTTACTGGTGGAGGTGGTACTGGAGGTACTGGTACTGGTGGTAGTGGTGGTTGTGGTGGTACTGGTGGTGGTGGTTGTGGTGGTACTGGTGGTGGTGGTACTGGTGGTGGTGGTGGTACTGGTGGTACTGGTGGTGGTGGTGGTGGTACTGGTGGTGATGGTGGTGGTACTAGTGGTGGTGGTGGTGGTACTGGAGGTGGTGGTGGTGGTACTGGTGGTGGTACTGGTGGTGGTGGTACTGGTGATGGTGGTGCTGGTGGTGGTGGTACTGGTGGTGATGGTGGTGGTGGTGGTACTGGTGGTGGTGGTACTGGTGGTGGTACTGGTGGTACTGGTGGTGGTACTGGTGGTACTGGTAATGGTGGTGGTAGTGGTGGTGGTGGTACTGGTGGTGGTGGTCGTGGTACTGGTGGTACTGGTGGTGGTGATACTGGAGGTGGTGGTGGTGGTGGTACTGGTTGTGGTGGTGGTACAGGTGGTGGTGGTAGTGGTGGTACTGGTAGTGGTGGTACTGGTGGTGGTGGTACTGGTGGTGGTACTGGTGGTGGTAGTACTGGTGGTGGTACTGGTACCGGTGGTGGTATTGGTGGTGGTATTGGTGGTGGGACTGGTGGTGGGACTGGTGGTGATACTGGTGGTGGAAGTGGTGGTGGTAGTGGTGGTGGTGGTGGTGGTGGTACTGGTGGTACTGGTACTGGTGGTACTGGTACTGGTGGTGGTACTGATGGTACTGGTGTTGGTGGTACTGGTGATGTTGGTGGTACTGGTGGTGGCAGTGGTACTGGTGGTGGTGGTGGTACTGGTGGTACTGGTACTGGTGGTACTGGTGGTGGTACTGGTGGTACTGGTGTTAAAGGTACTGGTGGTGGTACTGGTGGTGATACTGGTACTGAAGGTACTGGTGGTGGTACTGGTGGTGGTGGTACTGGTGGTGGTAGTGGTGGTGGTGGTATTGGTGGTGGTGGTGTTACTGGTGGTACTGGTGGTGGTGGTACTGGTGGTGGTAGTGGTGGTGGTACTGATGGTGGTGGTGGTACTGGTACTGGTGGTGGTGTTACTGGTGGTGGTGGTGGTACTGGTGGTGGTGGTACTGGTGGTGGTGGTGGTGGTACTGGTGATACTGGTACTGGTGGTGGTACTGGTGGTACTAGTGGTGGTACTGGTACTCGTGGTACTGGTGGTAGTGGTGGTGGTACTGGTGGTGGTGGTGGTGGTAGTGGTGGTGGTGGTACTTGTGGTGGTGGTACTGGTGGTACTGGTGGTGGTGGTAGTACTGGTGGTGGTGGTGGTGGTACTGGTGGTGTTGGTACTGGTGGTGATACTGGTGGTGGTGGTACTGGTGGTAGTATTGGTACTGGTGGTGGTACTGGTGGTGGTACTGGTATTGGTGGTGGTGGTGGTACTGGTGGTGGTGGAACTGGTAGTGGTGGTACTGGAAGTGGTGGTGGTGGTACTGGTAGTGGTGGTGGTGGTACTGGTGGTGGTGGTACTGGTGGTGGTGGTGGTGATACTGGTGGTGGTGGTGGTACTGGTGGTGTTGGTGGTACTGGTGGTACTGGTGGTGGTGGTACTGGTGGTGGTGGTACTAGTGGTACTGGTGGTGGTGGTACTGGTGGTACTGGTGGTGGTGGTACTTTTGGTGGTGGTTCTTTTGGTGGTGGTACTGGTGGTAGTGGTGGTACTGGTGGTGGTAGTGGTGGCGGTGGTGGTATTGGTGGTGGTGGTACTGGTGGTGGTGGTGGTGGTACTGGTATTGGTACTGGTGGTGGTGGTACTGGTGGTGGTGATACTGGTGGTGGTGCTGGTCGTACTGGTGGTGGTGGTACTACTGGTGGTGGGGGTTCTGGTGGTACTGGTGGTGGTGGTACTGGAGGTACTGGTGGTGGTACTGGAGGTACTGGTACTGGTGGTAGTGGTGGTTGTGGTGGTGGTTGTGGTGGTGGTGGTGGTGGTACTGGTGGTGGTGGTACTGGTGGTGGTGGTGGTGGTACTGGTGGTGGTGGTGGTACTAGTGGTGGTGGTGGTGGTACTGGAGGTGGTGGTGGTGGTATTGGTGGTGGTAGTGGTACTGGTGGTGGTGGTACTGGTGGTGGTGGTGGTGGTGGTGGTACTGGTGGTGATGGTGGTGGTGGTGGCACTGGTGGTGGTGGTGGTACTGGTGGTACTGGTGGTGCTGGTGGTCCTGGTGGTGGTCCTGGTGGTACTGGTGTTGGTGGTACTAGTGGTGGTACTGGTGGTGGTACTGGTGGTGGTACTGGTGGTACTGGTAATGGTGGTGGTAGTGGTGGTGGTGGAACTGGTGGTGGTGGTACTGGTGGTGTTCGTGGTACTGGTGGTACTGGTGGTGGTGGTACTGGAGGTGGTGGTGGTGGTACTGGTTGTGCTACTGGTGGTGGTGGTGGTAGTGGTGGTACTGGTAGTGGTGGTACTGGTGGTGGTGGTAATGGTGGTGGTACTGGTGGTGGTAGTACTGGTGGCGGTACTGGTACTGGTGGTGGTATTGGTGGTGGTATTGGTGGTGGTACTGGTGGTGGGACTGGTGGTGGGACTGGTGGTGATACTGGTGGTGGAGTTGGTGGTGGTACTGGTGGTGGTGGTGGTACTGGTGGTGGTGGTGGTACTGGTGGTGGTACTGGTACTGGTGGTGGTACTGATGGTACTGGTGTTGGTGGTACTGGTGATGTTGGTGGTACTGGTGGTGGCAGTGGTACTGGTGGTGGTGGTGGTACTGGTGGTGGTACTGGTGGTACTGGTACTGGTCGTACTGGTGGTGGCACTGGTGGTAGTGGTGTTACTGGTACTGGTGGTGGTACTGGTGGTGATACTGGTACTGGTGGTACTGGTGGTGGTACTGGTGGTGGTGGTACTGGTGGTGGTAGTGGTGGTGGTGGTACTGGTGGTGGTGGTACTGGTGGTGGTGGTGTTACTGGTGGTACTGGTGGTGGTAGTGGTGGTGGTGGTACTGGTGGTGGTGGTGGTACTGGTACTGGTGGTGGTGGTGTTACTGGTGGTACTGGTGGTGGTGGTACTGGTGGTGGTGGTAATGGTACTGGTGGTGGTGGTACTGGTGGTGGTACTGGTGGTGGTGGTGTTACTGGTGGTACTGGTGGTGGTGGTGGTGGTACTGGTGATACTGGTACTGGTGGTGGTACTGGTGGTGGTACTGGTACTCATGGTACTGGTGGTAGTGGTACTGGTGGTGGTGGTGGTGGTAGTGGTGGTGGTGGTACTGGTGGTGGTGGTACTGGTGGTACTGGTGGTGGTGGTACTGGTGGTGTTGGTACTGGTGGTGATACTGGTGGTGGTGGTACTGGTGGTAGTAGTGCTACTGGTGGTGGTACTGGTATTGGTGGTAGCACTGGTAGTGGTGGTGGAACTGGTAGTGGTGGTACTGGAAGTGGTGATACTGGTGGTGGTGGTACTGGTGGTGGTGGTGGTGATACTGGTGGTGGTGGTACTGGTGGTGTTGGTACTGGTGGTGATACTGGTGGTGGTGGTACTGGTGGTAGTAGTGCTACTGGTGGTGGTACTGGTATTGGTGGTAGCACTGGTAGTGGTGGTGGAACTGGTAGTGGTGGTACTGGAAGTGGTGATACTGGTGGTGGTGGTACTGGTGGTACTGGTGGTGGAGGTACTGGTGGTGGTGGTACTAGTGGTACTGGTGGTGGTGGTACTGGTGGTACTGGTGGTGGTGGTACTTTTGGTGGTGGTACTTTTGGTGGTGGTACTGGTGGTGGTAGTGGTGGTGGTGGTGGTATTGGTGGTGGTGGTACTGGTGGTGTTGGTGGTGGTACTGGTACTGGTGGTGGTGGTACTGGTGGTGGTTATACTGGTGGTGGTGCTGGTGGTACTGGTGGTGGTACTGGTGGTGGTGGTGGTACTGGTGGTGGTACTGGTGGTGGTGGTGTTACTGGTGGTACTGGTGGTGGTGGTGGTACTGGTGATACTGGTACTGGTGGTGGTACTGGTGGTGGTACTGGTGGTGGTGGTACTGGTGGTAGTGGTGGTGGTACTGGTGGTGGTGGTGGTGGTACTGGTGGTGGTGGTACTGGTGGTAGTGGTAGTACTGGTGGTGGTGGTACTGGTGGTGTTGGTACTGGTGGTGATACTGGTGGTGGTGGTACTGGTGGTAGTAGTGGTACTGGTGGTGGTACTGGTATTGGTGGTAGTACTGGTAGTGGTGGTGGTGGTACTGGTGGTGGTGGAACTGGTAGTGGTGGTACTGGAAGTGGTGGTACTGGTAGTGGTGGTGGTGGTACTGGTGGTGGTGGTACTGGTGGTGGTGGTACTGGTGGTGGTGGTGGTGATACTGGTGGTGGTGGTACTGGTGGTGTTGGTGGTACTGGTGGTGGTGGTACTAGTGGTACTGGTGGTGGTACTGGTGGTGGTGGTACTTTTGGTGGTGGTACTTTTGGTGGTGGTACTGGTGGTAGTGGTGGTACTGGTGGTGGTAGTGGTGGTGGTATTGGTGGTGGTGGTACTGGTACTGGTGGTACTGGTAGTGGTGGTAGTGGTACTGGTGGTTGTACTGGTGGTGGTAGTGGTACTGGTACTGGTGTTGGTAGTACTGGTGGTGGTGGTACTGGTGGTGGTACTGGTGGTGGTGTCAGTGGTACTGGTGGTACTTGAGGTGGGACTTGTGGTGGTGATGGTACTGGTGGTGGTGCTGGTGGTGGTACTGGTGGTTGTACTGGTGGTACTGGTGATGGTGGTACTGGTGATGGTGGTACTGGTGGTAGTGGTGGTGGTACTGGTTGTGGTGGTACTGGTGTGGTACTGGTGGTGGTCGTGGTACTGGTGGTGGTGGTACTGGTGGTGGTGGTGGTACTGGTACTGATGGTGGTGGTACTGGTGGTACTGGTGGTGGTGGTACTGGTGGTGGTGGTGGTACTGGTACTGGTGGTACTGGTAGTGGTGGTGGTACTGGTGGTGGTGGTACTGGTAGTGGTGGTACTGGTACTGGTAGTGGTGGTGGTGGTGGTACTGGTGGTGGTACTGGTGGTGGTGGTGGTGGTACTGGTGGTGGTGGTGGTACTGGTGGTGGTGGTACTGGTGGTGGTACTGGTGGTTGTACTGGTGGTGGTACTGGTGGTGGTACTGGTGGTACTGGTACTGGTGGTGGTACTGGTGGTGGTAGTACTGGTGGTGGTGGTACTGGTGGTGGTACTGGTGGTACTGGTGGTGGTGTCAGTGGTACTGGTGGTACTTGAGGTGGGACTTGTGGTGGTGATGGTACTGGTGGTGGTGCTGGTGGTGGTGCTGGTGGTGGAGCTGGTGGTGGTACTGGTGGTTGTACTGGTGGTACTGGTGATGGTGGTACTGGTGATGGTGGTACTGGTGGTAGTGGTGGTGGTACTGGTTGTGGTGGTACTGGTGTGGTACTGGTGGTGGTCGTGGTACTGGTGGTGGTGGTACTGGTGGTGGTGGTGGTACTGGTGGTGGTGGTGGTACTGATGGTGGTGGTACTGGTGGTGGTGGTGGTACTGGTACTGGTGGTACTGGTAGTGGTGGTAGTGGTGGTGGTACTGGTGGTGGTGGTACTGGTGGTGGTACTAGTGGTACTGGTGGGTGTGGTACTCGTGGTGGTGGTGGTACTGATGGTAGTGGTACTGGTTGTGGTGGTACTGGTGTGGTACTGGTGGTGGTGGTACTGGTGGTGGTGGCAGTGGTGGTAGTGGTGGTGGTGGTGGTACTGGTGGTGGTAGTGGTGGTAGTGGTGGTGGTACTGGTAGTGGTTGTGGTGGTGGTACTGGTGGTACTGGTAGTGGTGGTAGTGGTGGTGGTACTGGTAGTGGTGGTGGTGGTGGTGGTACTGGTAGTGGTGGTGCTGGTAGTGGTGGTACTGGTGGTGGTACTGGTAGTGGTGGTACTGGTAGTAGTGGTGGTACTGGTGGTGGTGGTGGTGGTACTGGTAGTGGTGGTACTGGTAGTGGTGGTGGTGGTGGTGGTACTGGTGGTGGTGGTGGTACTGGTGGTACTGGTGGTGGTGGTACTGGTGGTGGTACTAGTGGTACTGGTGGTGGTGGTACTGGTGGTGGTGCTGGTACTGATGGTAGTGGTACTGGTTGTGGTGGTACTGGTGTGGTACTGGTGGTGGTGGTACTGGTGGTGGTGGTACTGGTAGTGGTGGTGGTTCTGGTAGTGGTGGGACTGGTAGTAGTGGTGGTACTGGTGGTGGTGGTGGTGGTACTGGTGGTAGTGGTGGTACTGGTGGTGGTGGTACTGGTGGTAGTGGTGGTGGTACTGGTTGTAGTGGTGGTACTGGTACTAGTGGTAGTTGTGATACTGGTGGTGGTGGTACTGGTAGTTGTGGAGGTATTGGTGGTGGTGGTACTGGTAGTGGTGGAGGTGGAGGTATTGGTGGTGGTGTTGTTAATAAAACAGGCTTTTGAAAACAACCCGTCAGGTGGCTTTAGTACAGATGACATGTAACACATATGTGCTGTTGTCAGCTTCAGCCCATTAGCACACGATTATGTGGTGGTGGTGGTGGTACTGGTGGTGGTGGTACTGGTAGTAGTGGTGGTACTGGTGGTGGTGGTACTGGTGGTGGCGGTACTGGTGGTGGTACTAGTGGTACTGGTGGTGGTGGTGGTGGTACTGATGGTAGTGGTACTGTTTGTGGTGGTACTGGTGGGGTACTGGTGGTACTGGTGGTGGTGGTGGTGGTGGTGGTAGTGGTGGTGGTGGTGGTACTGGTGGTGGTGGTGGTAGTGGTGGTGGTGGTACTGCTAGTGGTGGTGGTGGTGGTACTGGTGGTACTGGTGGTGGTACTGGTAGTGGTGGTGGTACTGGTAGTGGTGGTGGTGGTGGTACTGGTAGTGGTGGTACTGGTAGTGGTGGTGGTAGTGGTGGTACTGGTAGTAGTGGTGGTACTGGTGGTGGTGGTACTAGTGGTAGTGGTGATACTGGTGGTGGTGGTACTGGTAGTTGTGGAGGTATTGGTGGTGGTGGTACTGGTAGTGGTGGAGGTATTGGTGGTGGTGTTGTTAATAAAACAGCCTTTTGAAAACAACCCGTCAGGTGGCTTTAGTACAGACGACATGTAACACATATGTGCTGTTGTCAGCTTCAGCCCATTAGCACACGATTATGTGCTACCTGGAAATCACATGACTTAATTAGCTAATCCTTTCTAATTCCATTTTACTTGGGGGGGGGGGTGAAGGGGATTGGGGGGGGTTTGAAAAAGACACTAGATAATGCCGGGTTAAAGTGATTGAAAGCAGGCGCCTGTGTTACGGGGCAGCCGTGCTGCTTCTAAAAACACAAGCATTTGCAATGCAATAGGTCTCGCATTTATGCAAGTTTAAGTTATTGGCATTGCAAATGACAATGCCTTTTATTTATGTTTTAAAAACGAAAACCAAAATAAAAGGCATTGTTATTTGCAATGTCAATAGCTCAAATTCGGGTAAATGCGAGACCTATTGCATTGTAAATGCTTGTTAGATTAGTAAGTAGAAACGCTCCCTTTCGGCCAGCACGGGAAATTAATTAAATAAACAAGCACGGCCGCTAAAGTGAAAGGGGACTGCCCTGCAAATAAATAAAAAAAATAGTGCATACCGACTTATGACCATGTAACGCCACAAGTAAAATATCCAGTCCTCATGGGAGGTAACAAACGGCGTCAGGGCGGTAACAAGGAGGGACTAACAAGCCTCATTATCAATCGGAAGCCAGCATTTACCAAGGACAATGACACCACCCAATCACAAATATGGGCGGAGCGAAGGCGAGGCTTCCACAGCATACTCGACTACTGCATGCCTCACAAAGCGAGCAGTGCATGCACGCTGCCGCTAGGCTCGACCTAAAAATGGTCGGTATGGCTGCCATCCCCCCTGAAGTGCACTGCATTGCATATGCACGATTTCATTTTTCTTAAACCCCATCAGAATAGCAATTTGCAAAGCTGTTGTAGTTAAAAAAACAAAGAATGAAGTTGCGAGGCCTCGAATTCTGCAATTTCCCACAATCCTAGTGACAGCATGCACTATGGGTGTACCGAGTATCTTTGCAAGACAAAGACGGAGGAACCATATGGCATGGCAGAGCATAGGAGACACTGTCATAACTAGCCAGCCTCACTAGGTGATGGGTGATGCCAAGAGACCTCCAACTCTGGACCGAGGCCCCTTGAGTTCTAGTTGTGTGGATAACATGAGCTCCTTTAGGGAGCTCTCGAGTTTAACCGAAAGGTAATGTCTTGGTGTCAGAGGGAACTATGATTGCTGCACGTGCATATGAATAAGTTATGATCCCAAGCTACAAGGGAGAAGGATTTGCAGACTAGGGTGAAATGCGAGAAGTCTGAATGATATTCACAGCCCTCCAACAGACACAGACGTTTGCAAGCCCCATCATAGCTCAGCTGTCTGTGTCTGGATACCATGCATGCCTCCTTTTACCTTTATTGCTCTTCACGGGGAACGCGATGGCACTCCCCGGCTTCCCCCTTCACGGGGAGCAATGGCGCTCCCCGACTTTGGCTTCTGCGGGGCCTGGAGTTGGGGGGCCTGGGCCCCTGGCACCACTTCACGGGGGTGCGACGGCGCTCCCCAGCTTCAGGTTTCGTCGGGGGCCAAGGGAAGGCTCCTGGGCCCCTGGGGGGCCATTTTGCGGGAAGCGCGATGGCGCTCCCCGACTTTACTTCTCAGGGGCCCAGGAAGGAGAGCCAGGTCCCATAGGCACCTTCTCGGGGGCGCGACGGCGTTCCAGCATCTCCTTCTTCTGGGGGCAGCCCCTGGGACCTGAACCACCCCAAGGGCACATCAAAGACCGGCAGCAGAGCCCCACGCGCTTCGTCGTCCGTCGTAGAAAAGGTCAAAGGTCGCCTAGCTTCTGGGGGCATATCTCAGCCCCTGTGGGACCGATTTTCACAATCTTGGCCTCTTCTCGCTTCTTGTGGCCAGCCCTAGACACCTGGAGCACTTTTCGCTGCCCTCCTGGCCTCCAAGAGGGTGAACTCAGCAAGGAGCTGTCTTCACTGGCTCCCTGCACCAGCCTTTCACCTTTCTCTCCTTCTGGGCCTCCCTTCTCCTTGCGTAGAGGCCCAGGCTTCCTCTTACTGGTCCTGGACTCCCTCAAAGGTGCAGTCCAGAGTCCTGGGACAGTCAGGGGGTTCCTCCTTCCAACTGCCCATGGCGCCATGTTCCAGCACGAGTCTTCCACTGTATGGTCTCTTTGTGGATGATGGCTGTTCCTCCTCCCGGCTTGTTGGTGCAGGCCTGGTGAGTGATTTTATATCCGTCGGGGATGGCGGTAGCAATGTCTGGGGCAGATGTGGGATTGAGCCAGGTCTCAGTGAGGAAGACAATGTCGGGTGCAAGGGTGGTGATGAGGCCCCATAATTCAGTGGAATGCTTGCATAGTGAGTGTGTGTTAAGAAGGGCGGATGCGAGGTGGTGTCTGTGGTGTGTTCGGTGGGGCTGGTCGGTGGGCTGGTGTGTATGCAGTGGCAGGTGAAGTGGCAGTGGGTGCAGGTGAAAGGTCCCACCATGGAGCGTGGTTCGGCGTGGTGGCAGTTTTTGTTGCAGTGTCCGGGGTTGAGGATGTAGAGCTAAGTGATGGTGTATCTTCGGGGGCGGGAGGTCCAGGGTCGAGGCGCTGGACGCAATCCAGGCATAGACGGGCGTTGACGGGCTTGCCTTTAGCACGCCCGCTGCACGCCGTCGCTCGGCGTCCTGCATTAAGTAGGTCATTGGGTGGGCGGGGCTTCTGTTGGTGGGAAGAACGTTGGGAGGGAAAACCCAAGCGGGAAAACCTGAGTAGCGGCAGTGTTACTGGATCATTCAGGAGCAAGCAGGAACTGGAGGCTACAGGCAAGTGACATGCTAGATGTCCGTGGGCCTACTTATCCAACTCACATATCGTGGGCCGAATCCCATCCTGTCCAATACCTCAAACATATAGGCCCATTCAACCATATCAAAAGCCATTCTGCAGTCAAGTGAAAGCACAAGGGTGTCTTCTCGCAGGTCTTCAGTTTAGCCCAAGACTCTGTGGATGCGCCGTAGGTTACGGGCGCTGTTCCGGATTGATCCAGATGAATGAGAGTCACGATTACCTGAATCGGGCGGGAGGCAAGCTCTTTAGCCAATATTTTAACTTTGGAGTTCAACAATGAGATTGGCCTATAGGAGGCGCATTGTTCTGGTGGTTTACCATCTTTACGTATGATCACTATATTTGCCAGTCGTTGATCTTTGTGGAGGAATCCCAAATCACAACTCTCCTTAAACATTCTGAGCAGGTAAGGGGCAATCTTTGTGGCCGTCAGTTTTTAGATTCAATGCGGATCCCGTTGGGGCCCAACGCTTTACCCAAGTTTAAGTCACGGATTGCCCGCACTATTTCATTTTCAGTGAGCTCTTCCTCTAAGAGTGCTCTGTCTAGATTTGATAGGCTTGGGAGTTGTATGTCTGGCTTCAAACCCAAGAGTCTTCTGCCGTAGCTGCAGTGGCCAGGGAATATAAGTAAGTGGGTTTAGTAAGTTCAGAAAGCGTTCATCACTTCCTGTCTCTCCCCCACTCGCTTACCATTATCAGTTTGCATTTCTAGAAACCAGCGATTAGCCCTCTCTTGTTTCTAAAGCCAAGCCAGGAGCTTCCCAGCCCTGACTCCCACCTCCTAGAGGCAGTGCTGGGTTGCCCGGTGATAAGTCTTGGCCGCATTCGACGCAGCGTCCCTTTGCTTTAAGCTTAGAGTTTGTTGGGTTTCTTGTTGCATCTGATCAGTAATCCTTAATTCCAGCTCAGTTATCTCATGCTCTAGTCTCTCCAGTTGAGACTGCTTATCTTGTTTGTGCCCTGCAATTAGCAAGAGGCCCTGTCCCTTAATCACTGTTTTGTACGACTCCCAGAGGGTCAGTGGATTAGTTTTCGGTAAAGTAGTATTCCGTGGCCTCATGAAGACCCTCTCGAAAATGGGGTATCTTGAGGTACCAAGGAGTAAGTGTTATTCCGCAGCGGTCAAGTCGGTTTGAAAGGCTGTAGACCACCCATATTGGGGAATGGTCTGTGATACCTCTAGCCAAGTGGCGAACCTCTCAGAAGTGGGAGGTGTAGTGCGCCAGAGTGAGTATATAGTCAACGTGGGAAAGACTACCATGTGCCTCCGAGTGGAATGTGTATTGCCATGTTGTCGGACTATGGAAGTGCCATACGTCCATAAGTCCAAGAGCCGACAAGAAGTCATCCTGTGGGTGACGGGAAACCCTGTCAGTCTGAGGGGCAGCGGTCACTCTCGTCACAGAGTGCAATATTAAAATTGCCACCCATCAGCAATATGTCCTCTGGAAGGTGGAAGAGCAGTGTACTTAGGTCAGAGAGTGCATTCTCATGCAGCCGCAGAGGGACGCACACGGAAATGATGTTGACCGGTTTACCCTTCCACATTCCAGAGATCGCAATGTATCGCCCATGTGTATCAGGCCAAGTGTGCGGTAAAATGAGTGGTAATGTTTTGCGCACTAGGATCCCCACCCCTCTTGAGTCAGAGGTTTAACCCGCGTGGGCCACCATTTTGTATCCCCACTGATCCAGGGCATGGTATGTGTTACCCTTGAGATGTGTCTGTTGAAGGAGGACTACTTCAGGGGAGTGTTGCTTAATGTACTGTAGCACCACCCCTCATTTAATTTTGTCTCCTAATCCATTAACATTTCAGGAGAGCAACTTAATGGTTTATGCTGTTACTGAGTTGGTCATGGAAGCATACAGGTATGGGATAATGTGTGTACACGTCTAGCTATGGGATGGAATAGGTGTCGGGGAGGGTGTCCACATAAAGGGAGTGGAGCGTGTATCGGCGGCAGTGTGCAATAAAAATACTGTTGTAACAAAAACATCAACTGAAACTGTAATCCAAACCCCCCTCCCTACCTCCCTGCATGGCAGACCATGAACTGCCCGTCCCCCAACTTTGCAGAGCGCCTGTCACCCCATAACACTGTACAAACTGTTGGTGGCTGTGACCAGTGCTAAGCGGTCACCCCCCCCAAAAAAAGAAAAAGGATTGATTTTACCCAAATTATGTATCTTCTCATAGATACTTCGCCTCACCTACTCTGTCGGCAGTCCAGTGTAGGGTTTATGACAATTGACAGTACATTTAAAAAGTTCATGTCTAGTAGTACTGAAAGTCTGCTCATCGACAGCAAATGACCCTCCTGTGGCTGTCATCATTGGTATCTTGGACCTTTGCTAATCAAGATGTCTGTTCCTGTTGGGAGTTAGGTCGCTGTTGTAGAACTTCGGATCCAACTTGTCGGTCGGATGCACCGGTTTCTCACCGCCTCTGTCCCGGTCGTGGCTTAGAGCCCCCAAATGTCCTCCAGCCGTTCAGCCAGTCCCAAGCTTCATCAGGATTTGTAAAGTACTGGGTTTTGCCGTCTGCCACTAACTGTAGCTTTGCTGGGAAAATCATGGAATATTTTATCTCTCGTTCCCTCAAAGACCTTTTCAGTAACAGAAAGCTGTGCCTCAACTTTTGGACTTTGGAGTGTGAAGTTCGGAAAGAAAGAAATGGTGGCATTTTCATAGGCAATTGGCAGAGCACTGCAAGCCATTTGTAATATGACATCACGGTCCCGGTAATTGAAAATGTGGGCTATTATAGGGCGAGGCGGTGCACCTGGTTTTGGTGGTGTGCCTGGGACTCGATGGGCACATTCCACCGAGAAGTAGTTTGAGAGGCCACTGGATTGCAGCATCTTGAATATGAGGCCTTCTACAAAGAGATCAACTGCAGGCCCCTCTGATCGTTCAGGGACCCCAATTATACGAGCATTATTGCACCTCGAGCAGCCTTAGAAGTCCTCCAATCGAGCCTCCAAAGCCTTTGGAGGTAGCACGCAGCTTGCCAACCTGAGTCTTCAAGGCCATATTGTCTGTCTTGAGAGTGGCAATTGAGTCCTCCACCTCTGTCATCCGGGTCACCATATTGCGGAGATCCGCTCTCACTAGCGTGACCTCCATAGACACTGAGACATTTCTGTTCTCCAGAGAGATAGGAACACTCTGATTTGCCGCCATAATGTCGTGGAGCATGAGTGGCTAACTGGGGCATGCTATATCAAGTCCAACTCGCATGTCTGCAAAGTGTCAGCACTGGTAGCAGGATAATACCCACAGGCGCCGGCGCCAATCGCCACAAGAGCACACCACAAAGGACATCTAGGCCTCATAGCCCGCACCTCTCACTTGTTCTCCCAATGTGGCCAGCAGCAGGCAATTCAGCACCTTCGCCCGGTCCCCAACCCACCGGGGAGAGTTTCAAGCATTGTACGCAGGTATAGGAGGGCGCCGTGGGCAGGGGTGGAGGAGACCCCCATGCAGAGGATCTTTGCAGCCTTCTGCCACGTTTCATAAAATGTTCCAGTGGCAGGCACAAGCCGTAGGTGGCAATCTTGGTCGGGCCCATGTAAGACAGTGGGCCACCGCTCCTCCCTCACCACTCTCTGCCACAGCGCATCCACTCCCTACCTTATGTTTGCTGAGCCAGAGGGGAGAGCCAAATGTTGCAGTTCTGGGTCACTGGTGTTAGGGATAGTGGGCACTCACTTTGATTGCGCCCTTTTTTTTGTGGCTCCAGCTGCCGTCAGTCACCCACTCGAAGCCGCGGCTCCACCCCGCCGTTCAGGCCTCGCCTCATTCTTCGGTGCAGCGTCTCATCGGGGCCAAGGCAAACAGCATTTTGGCTTCCCCGGGAGCAGCAGCCTTTGAATATTAGGCTTGCCTGCCACAGGAGACGGATCATTGGGAATTGGGTCGGTGGATAGTAGGAGCCGCCTTAGTAAGCGCCCAGCTTAATCGGAGGTTGGCCACGCCCCTTCCACCAGTGGCATGCTTGACCAATGAAAGGTTAAGACTTTCAGGTCATGACCTTTCGAGTGAAATGATGGTGCTCGTGGCTGCAGGGGGATAAGAATAGGTGTCTTTCTGTGAGGAGGCTGTGGCCGATTTAAAATCATTGTCAGTAGTGCGATACTTTGCTTTGCAACTGGATAAGGAAGAGTACAAGTGTCCTTTGTAAGGATGTGCATGGTGGTTTTGTCTGTTTTTATGAGGAGCCCAGAAAAGCAGTCCATGACATGTTATATGAACGAAAAAGCCAACTCGCCCATTATATGAAGACTCCGAAGCATGAGTCCTCACATAGTCAAAGAACAATGATAGCAGATACAAGGATACTGCGACTGGCCAAGGTTTGAGAGAACATAACAATGAAATGAAATTAATTCTAACTCAACCACACATAATATTAAGACATTTGTGTCCCATTCGTTAATATTGATTCATATTTGGTGCAAGAAGTTGATTAAACATATATTCCTGAAGTAGTGGTACATTTCCCATAATACACTGAGAAAGTGAAATGAAAGAAACATAGAAATGTAATATGATGTATGGGTAAATCAAAGATAACCTACATATTGAAAGAAGTGTATAAAACTAATCAAGAAAGTATTTTTTAACAAAAGGCCTTTGTTCCTTAAGATGGAAGCATCTTCTTAAAGTGTTGACTAGTTTAAAGTAGTGTGGTTGTAACTCTCCAAACACTAGAACAAGTAGTTACAATGACATTGTATTAAAAATGTAGCGCACACATGGTGATAAAACAGACCAGAAAAGGAGTCATTCTTTGAGGGCCCTTTGGTTTCTCGGTCCTCACAAGCACTGTTGAATATGTTTCTAGCAGCTACATACATTGAGCACATTTTGATTTGAACCTGGTCCTGGCTCAGTTAATGGCTCCATCATTTGAGACCTGCATGAGTGTCAGTACATATCCAACTCTCAGGAGAGTGTTTCTGGGAGCCATCCCTTCAGCCTTAAGGAGGAGATTAGGCTCTTGACCTACACTATGTTTTCTAAGGGAAAGGTAGCCAGGAGGCGGAAGCCACCTTTTCTCTCACAAGAATATGTAAGATTTTCACTGTAACCAGTCTGTGCAGTTACGGATGCATCCATCTAAGGCTAGGAAGAGCCTATATCAATTGGATCTCTGAATAGTTCTGACTCATAACAATTCCAGGGCTAATGAACACCATATGGTCAGGATTCTGTTTTTAGATATTGGTAGGCCTTCTAAGGTACTGAGACAGCTAAACCGGTGCCTCTCTTAATTGAAGCTTGTAGCAGTGATTGTTATGAAACGGCTGCCAATAATCTATTTTGTGAATTATTTATTTATTCTACCAAAGCAGTCATTGACACCTGTAAGTTAAACTGGCCATTCTGATTTTCTTACGGGAGGTCAAAGCCATGAGTGATGCAACTATGGAACCATTTAATCAATAAAGTTTCTTGTAAAGCGCAACTACTCACCCGTTAGGGTCTGAAGGTAGAAGGATCTTCCTCCAGCCTTGGTCTTGTGTATCCGTGGGATGATAGCCAGGGTGATGCTGAGGGTTCGTGTGTGGTCTGTGGGTGAGGGGGTGTTTCGAGCACTGCGGCCCACCAGGAGTCGTCCCATGCGGAAGGGGTGGAGCCCAAGATGAGGATTTCAGTCATGTCTGAGTTGAGCTTGAGGCAGCTGCCCTTCATCCAGGTGTTACAGCAAACAAATGATGGACGGAATGCTGACAATGCAAACATTCTCCCCCAGTCAAAAGATCTGGGTTAAATCCATCGTTCTTTTGCCCACTACGCCACCCCAGTTTGGACCCAGCCATATGCAAATCAGTCTTGACCCTGTGCCCCATGGGAACAGTCCAGACCGAACTGCCAGGCCAGGTCCTCCTTGGACTGGAAACAAGCATTCTGGGACCGGTTTCAGGGTATGTCACCCTTCTTCAGCCAGGCTAGCTTGAATCCAGTGGCACAGTGAGCAAGAGACCCACGTCTGGGCATACCCATCCCACTTAGGGCGAAAAGTGTTACAGCAAACAAATGATGGACGGAATGCTGACAATGCAAACATTCTCCCCCAGTCAAAAGATCTGGGTTAAATCCATCGTTCTTTTGCCCACTATGCCACCCCAGTTTGGACCCAGCCATATGCAAATCAGTCTTGACCCTGTGCCCCATGGGAACAATCCAGACCGAACTGCCAGGCCAGGTCCTCCCTGGACCGGAAACAAGCATCCTGGGACCGGTTTCAGGGTATGTCACCCTTCTTCAGCCAGGCTAGCTTGAATCCAGTGGCACAGTGAGCAAGGGACCCACGTCTGGGCATACCAATCCCACTTAGGGCAAAAAGTGTTACAGCAAACAAATGATGGACGGAATGCTGACAATGCAAACATTCTCTCCCAGGCAAAAGATCTGGGTTAAATCCATCGTTCTTTTGCCCACTACGCCACCCCAGTTTGGACCCAGCCATATGCAAATCAGTCTTGACCCTGTGCCCCATGGGAACAGTCCAGACCGAACTGCCAGGCCAGGTCCTCCCTGGACCGGAAACAAGCATCCTGGGACCGGTTTCAGGGTATGTCACCCTTCTTCAGCCAGGCTAGCTTGAATCCAGTGGCAAAGTGAGCAGGTGGCAACTGCCTTCATCCTGTTGTGGAAGTTCCTCTTAGTGACTGTGAGGGAGAGAATCAGCTGGGTGGCATCGGCATAGGACACGATGTTAAGTCCGCGGCTTCTGGCGATGGCTGCAAGCGGGTCATGTAGATGTTGAAAGAGTGGGGCTCAGGGAGTATCCCTGAGGCACTCCGCAGCTGATCTCTGTGGGTTCTGAGTTGAACGGTGGGAATCTCACTCTCTGTGTTCAGCTGGTGAGGAAGGAGTGGATCCATTCTAGGGCTTTGTCGTGGATGCCGGCGCCGTGGAGTCTTGTGCAGTGGGTGTGGTGAGAGACGGTGTTTATGGTGACTGAGATGTCCAGGAGGATGAGGGCAGCAGTCTCGCCTCGGTCAAGGAGGGTGCGGATGTCATCTGTAGCAATGAGGAGAGCGGTCTCAGTGCTGTGGTCGCTTCTCAAGCCCAATTGGGAGAGGTACAGGATGTGGTTTGTTTAAATGAACTCAGAGAGTTGGGCGTTGATGGCTTTCTCGACGACTTTGGCTGGAAAGGGGAGCAGAGAGATGGGTCTGTAGCTCTTGAGGTCTGTTGGGTCAGCAGTGGGTTTCTTCAGCAGGGGGTTGATCTCTGCATGTTTCTAGGCTTCAGGGAAGGTAGCAGACTCAATGGAGCAGTTGATGGTGCGGCAGAGATCGGGTGCGATGGGGGTGCAGGCTCTGTTGAAGATGTGGTGGGGCAGGGATCCGAGGGGGCTCCGGAGTGGATGCTCTTCATGATCCTGAGGGTGTCGTCAGAGGTGAGGGTGGTCCAGTTGGACAAGGTCTGCTGGGGTCTGGAGTAGCCATTGGGTATGGTGGTTGCTGATGGGGTGGGTGGATCTTGAGTTGCAAAGCTGTCGCAGATCTCCTTGATCTTGTGGTGGAAGAAGGTGGCAGGGGAGGTCTTGCGAGGGGGGATGTCTGTTTTTACTGTGCTGGGTTTGGCGAATTCTTTGACCACAGTGAAAAGTTATTTGCTGTTGTGTGCATTGGCGTTGATGCATTCCTATATGGCTGCTTTCTTTGTTGTTCTGCTGAGGTTGTGATGTGCTGTGATGGCGGTTTTGAAGTCTGCTTGGTCTGCCACGATCTTGCTGATCCTCCATCTTTTCTCAAGCCGTCTGCAGGTGCGTCTGGACTCTTGAACTTCAGGAGGTTCTGATGGTCCCGGTGAGGGCCAAAAATGCTTGCACATGAAAGTGAGCAGTGGGAGTCACCCAGCCTTAGAATGGCTGGATCTTGGACTTATCAGCTTGCTGTTACTCACCTGACACCTAAAATAAATTATGGTTATTTGCCAACTATGGCACTCAGTTACTCTCACAGAGAGCTAAACTCTTTGCAGGGACTGCAAGACCTTTCTGAGTTGAGCGAGGTGATTCTCTGTTGAGTAGCCATACAGAGTTACATCATCCACATAAGAACTACAAAGGTAACTCAAGATGACAACCAGAGCATTACAAAACTCCTAAATGAATAGATAACCTAGGTGTGTAACATGGAAAGCATCCATTCTGCTCAGGGTGTGATTAACCCACCACTAGAAAGTAGCAGGTGCATTCCTTAATCCAAAAGGCAGGCCCCTGAACTGGAAAGAGTTTCTATGGTCAAAAGCAGTTGAGTCTTTTGCACTAGACATTAGGTCACTCTGTTAGTGGCCATATAAGAAATGTTCAAAAAAGAAGTAATCCCAATCTTGCAATGTGCTTGTCAGTCCTAGGGATTCAGCATACATCAATGCTGTTGGCTGAATTGAGTTAGCATGGAATAAGAGGTCCCTCAGCTGTTGAAGCAGAAACCAGAACCACTGAGTCAGCTTAGGGGCTCTGTAAGGGTTCAATAATTCATATGTTCCCTATTTTGGAGACCTCCAAATTGATGCTAGTTTGGCAGACTGAAACTTGTGCCATTCATGAATGCCCAATGGCGTAAACTCTGTAATCAAGGAAAACAGCTCTGAGAATTTACATTGCTGGTCTTAAACATTTTCTGCAGTTTGGATGTCAACAAATTGAATAATTACACTCTCTCCACTGCGCCATTCTTCTGAGGTCCCTCAACAAAGCCAGAAATGAGGCTCACTTTCCTGCCCCAGCGTTGCTGAGGTTGCAAGAAGAACAGCACGTCCAAAAGATGGTTGATGACTTGAGTTGACTGACGTGGAAAGAACTCTGGGGTACTCTGGAGCTTCTATGTCAATTAATTAGTAGATGCCACTGAACTTTTTTTAAGACAAAGTAGGGTTCTATCCACATGGATGTCAAAATACACAACTTGATTGGATCCATGAAGAGCACCTTCCCACCATCTTAGGACCCACGACAATGGCCTTCGGAACATACCAATATTATATGGGCTAACTAGCTGATCTGGGTGCTTGCTTTTGCCTTGTTTATGAGTGGAGAAGTCTTGTTTCAAACTTACCAGAACACAGGCAGCCACATCGCCAGTTAGAGGAATCAGGTTCTTCTCCTACCCTTCTGTGATGAGGAAGAGGGGCTACGATTCTGTGAACCTCTAAGGCAAGAACCCCATTTTTTCTGTAGCACATTTGGTATCCGGAGGCTGCCAGAAGGTTTTCTCTCTAAAGCTATTGCAGGGAGCACTTGGCAGATAGCAGCAAGGCAAAAAGCAGACTGTCAGTCTTCACCTCTGCCTGGAGCATTCAAAGCTGAATGCAGGCCTCATCCTATTAGTGCCAACAGTTACTCAAATGTCCTGCTCAACAGTAGCTCTGCACCTCCCAAGAATGAGGGCTCAACCCAATGCCAATCAGGTAATTTCCAGGTTTCAAACCTTTGGTGGCCAGCTAATGAGGTTGAAATGGATTTTTAAAGGCGTTCTCTCTTTATTGCAGTATCCGAAACTGGCTTTGGTTGTGTCTAGTCTGTTCTAGAGCCGCGCTAGACAAGTTTCCGGCATACTTTTGCTGAGAGGTTTTACAGACTCCCTTCCAGTTCAACTGCCTGGGTGGGAATGTTTGATATTCCTCTCAGGCAGAAAAGCAGAAAGAATGAGATTGCCACCTTAAAACCGCACGCCATGATAACCTAGTTTAGAATAGACGTGTAGAAGGGAGGGGCCCATGCAGAGAAGGAAAACTACATTCTCATATTCATGTAAGCAATCCTATGAAACACCCAGTTTGTTCTACACTGCACATTTGAACCCACATCCAAAGTCAAGGAGAGGTACTGACAGCCTGAGTCTTGGTAGTAACTGAAATTAGAGGCCATCCAAAGACACCAAAACTATAGGAAAACTTTCGAGAAAATGTCGCAAATGAGGAACATGGAACAGAGGGTACAAACAGCTGTGGACATTCATCTCTAAAGTTTGCCCATCTCCGATTAGACATTATATTGAAACTTCTCTCGACCAGTAAAGTCCCATTTCACTAATTAGTTTAAGTTCCTTGAAAGTCCACATACTTTTCTATGTGAAGGAAGCACTCTCAACAACCGTTTTGAGGGTCCCGTGCTTCAGCTTGGTCTCATCACAGTAACGATCCTTGCCCTGTAAAGCCAACTGGAAAAGGACTTTCCATATGTGATGGTGAGCGGTCAGAACTACTGACTCCACTTTCTGATCCATCCTAGGGAATAGATTTAAGGGAAATATGCAAAGAGATTTGGTTCCACTGCACTGAATGTCAACATTTTGTGTGCACTGCCCACTCACGGTTGATCGTGTGTGTTCAAGAGCCCACTCGTGGTGGAAAGGGAAGACAGTATTTCTCCTTCACATTTACAGACACGATGTGTCTCAGTGCTCCACTGCCCTTTAATTTAACTCTCAAGGTCAACCATTCTTCACAGCTACCTCCCCTTTAAAACAAACTGACCCACCCCTCATGGTGGTCTCTTCGAAAGGGCCCACGTTTTAGAAAGGGCTTTCTCTATTTGATGAGAAGCCAAGGTGAAGATTATTTCTGCTGGTCAGGTGTCTCCTCTGGTCAGCTGGGAGGTCAGACTAGGCAGCTCCTGTCCCCTTCAAACTCAACAGTACCCTGTAATCCTTAGTTTGGCCACTGGGTCTTTTTGATGTTTTACAGTCCTCAAAGTTTATCAAGAAGGGGATCTTGCTAAAGGTATATGACTCTTGCATGTCACCTTTTATTAGACTCTTGCCATTAGGCACTGTCCTTGCCTGTGCCGTAGGACTTCAAGGGTGACACCTGCAGGTGATCTTCAGGAGTTCGCCGCGCCTGCTCTAGAAAGCATACTCTCTTTGGCTCATTCTCTTAGAGCCCTGCAACCTTCTTCCTAGCCCAGTTATCAATGCAAACAATTCTAAAGGTGCTAATAGATCCCTAGGACCAAATAATGCCAGTCAAAAGCAATTGGAAGTCCACAAACAACAGAGGTTCCTCTCTTCCCAGAGCAGGAAACTCTGGGGGTCCTGTGAATGATCTGGCAGGCTCACCTCTGAACTCTATTTTGACCCTCCTGGAAAGCCTAATTTCTATGGTTTTTCTCCTCAAACACTCAAGGTGAGCCGCCGTAGAGTGCGAAGGGAGAGCATCCACTAACAACAATACAAATATGTCTTTCTCCAAACAAGCAAAAAAAGTCATTTAAAGTTTGCCTCTCACAACCAGTTTCACTAGTACAATGTCGTCACCCATCTAGGGTCACTTGGGTGAGAGAATACTATTTCACTAAGTAACAGTTGGCAGTTCTGCATTAATTGGTTTCTCCCACAAGAACCTATTGTGAGGGACAAACTTCTGATCAAATATGAAGATAAGATGGTAAAGTTACTTGGGCACAAGGTTACAGCCCACTTCTCAAATACTTGTGAAAGAAAACACATAAACTCTGTGTCAACCGCATTCTAATGAATCGTTCCTATTTTTTTTAATTAAACACTTATCCGTGTTCCTGGAGGATTCCACTACAGTGTCATAATTAGGACACTGGAGAAAAACACCTATTCCTCGCTTTGACATCCGGAGTGTCACTAAAACCATTTTGGTGAGTCCATGACAAATTTACATATTTTGAAAATTGGACAAGTAAGCACAGTTAACATGGATTGTCTACTGACTGTTAATGAGTTGGATGTAAAAGCGAAACACCAGCACTAGAAGGCCTTGGCCCATTCATGTTTTATTGACACCTGATATATTTCTTTTTTATAAGGTGACCGGCAAAAATCAAGCAATCAGTGAATTTTGAGAGTAGTATCCTCTGCACATAAGGTACAGTAGACCACCCTCCAGGGAACCCAGAACTACCAATATATACAATTAGTCCTGATAACAATACTCTAAGACTTTGTCAGTGCTGAAAAAGGTTGATCTCCTTGCAGAAGATTTCGCCTTAGTGCATTTTGTATTATTATTGTGGTTGGCTTCTTTGTTCAGATAAAATTATACATAACCAGGCACAATTTCAATTTTTTACAAATTTGTTTTTTACTTTTCAAAGAAGTCCTTACTGCATGAACCCTTTACCAAAACATTCACCAACCAGATGGAAAACACAGCTCAAGGACTGGGGATAAGACAGCAAGATCAGGTCTGTTTTAAGTTATAAACACAGGGGTTGCCAGAGTTAGCATACATAACACTATCGCCATGTATAGCTACTGCACAGTCCTTGTTTGATAGGTGTCTTCTTCTTTGGTGTTTTTGGATAGCATCTCCTGTCTGGGAATATAGAACAGGGAGGGTACATTTTCACCTTTTTTGGGGAGGGGGCGTTGGGGAAAAGGAGTAGTCTCAACATTGTCATTGAGTCATGCCCATGTGGATCTCTTATTGATGAAGGACATAGATTACCATTTAAGTCTAAAATTGATGAGTTATTCTGTAGAGTTTATGTATTCTATAGGCAACAAACCTGTGACCCTGCATAGTGACTCTGGTTCCGGTGTCATGCAGACTAATGAGCCTTTGTGCATCCGAGCAAAAGGTATGAAGGAACAGTGGTGTCTTCCCTTGTCCTCGGAGAGACATCCTGTGACCATTTAATTTGGTGCGCTGATTACCTCCTATTCCAAGGTCTAAGGTGAGATCAGTCATCTGGGCACACAATATCTTTCCAAGACACCTGTAATTCTCTCTTTTGAGGCTTGCCACGCAATCCCAGCAACCATCCTGGTACTTGCTGCTGAATGCTTGTTCATCCTGGTGTTTTTAGCCACCTGACTTGGTACCGGTACTAGAATAATGGCCCCTGAGTTTGAATCTCCAGAGACCAGAGAATCCTTTGTGGAGTTTGGAACGTGCAACCCCGTCATGCATATCGCCCCATATTTCATGGTATCTACTGTAACCTGCAATTACATAAAAAGACTATCATATACTGCACATTACATATCATATATCACTTTTCAACACCCCAACTTTCGGAATTTATCATTCACCTAAACTGCCTAACTGTCCCGTGTATTACGTATTGTCTTTAGGCAAAGCGTTTTTGTTTGAAATGGCCTAGCTCTTGTTGACATGCAGAAGTACAAATACATAGACGTGTAGGTGATGCTCATGGTGCGGCAGCAGTCTACACACTCCTCTTCCAGTTTCAACCTATCAATCAATCAATCAGAGCATTTATAAAGCGCACTACTCACCCGTGAGGGTCTCAAGGCACTGGGGGAGGGGGGTAGGGTGCTGCTACTGCGCGAACAGCCAGGTCTTGAGTAGCCTCCTGAAGGTAAGTAGGTCCTGGGTCTGCCGCAGGTGGATGGGGAGGGTGTTCCAGGTCTTCGCGGCGAGGTGGGAGAGCGATCTGCCGCCGGTGGTCGCTCTTTGGATGCGGGGGATGGTTGCGAGAGCGAGGTCGGCGGAGCGGAGTTGGCGGTTCAGGGTGTAGAAGGTGAGTTGTCTGTTGAGGTATGCCGGTCCGGTGTTGTGGAGTGCCTTGTGTTCGTGGGTGAGGAGCTTGAAGGTGATCCTCTTGTTGACGGGGAGCCAGTGCAGGTTTCTTAGGTGGGGTGTGATGTGGCTGTGGCGAGGGATGTCGAGGATCAGGCGTGCAGAGGTGTTCTGTATGCGTTGTAGTCGTTTCAGGAGTTTAGCTGAAGTTCCTGCGTAGAGGGCGTTTCCGTAGTCCAGTCTGCTGCTGATGAGGGCCTGGGTAACCGTTCTTCTTGTTTCGATGAGGATCCATCTGTAGATCTTGCGGAGCATGCGGAGGGTGTTGAAACAGGAGGATGAGACGGCGTTGACTTGCTTGGTCATGGAGAGTGTGGAGTCGAGGATGAACCCCGGGTTGCGTGCGTGGTCGGTGGGTGTCGGTGCTGCTCCCAGAGAGTTCGGCCACCAGGAGTCGTCCCAGGCTGAGGGGGTGGAGCCAAGGATGAGGACCTCCATCTTGTCTGAGTTCAGCTTCAGTCGGCTGTTCTTCATCCACTCGGCGACGGCCTTCATTCCTTCGTGGAGGTTGGTTTTGGCGATGACCTCAATTGGTTACTCAATTATTTGCAGCCAACGCCATCTGTGTATGTTGGTCTGGGAGTCAGCAAAGAGCTCAATCAGCTTCACCAGATAGGGTTCCAAAATGTTACAACCAATCATCTATGGTTGGCTTTGGAGTACCAAGCACCTTAGTTTAAAGCGAAAAGGAAAGGCTAAACCCCTTTGCAGATTATATACAGTGAATACGTACCTGGGAACGCCTTTTTTAGAAAGGTTTGAAATAATGTGAAATGGCACTCTTTGACCCTAGATGGTGGTTGGCATGTTGAACCATTTACCTTTGCTTTAAAAGTGAAAGTGCTTGCACATTAGGTTTCAGAGGTTACTGCGGTTTGAAACTGAAATCCAGTGTATGTACCAGACTGCTCCGACTGCCCCCTCCTGCTTCCTGTTTTTCTCCAAGTGGCCTGCCGGTCCAGTACAGCAGCGACCTAGGTTTGGTGTTAAGGTTAAATTCATTGTTGCTACTGCAGGCTTTGCATTTTCCCCTTTCGAAAATGCAAGGCTAAATGAAACTTCGCAGCAGGGCACTGCTAAAATTGCCACGCATCAGCAACTTCTTGCCGCATCTTTATTTTCTCCACCGGGACATTACGAGCTATGAACCTCTTGCTAGCAGAACTGAGTCCCATTTTACCCTGGTAGCAGGCCCCTTCTTACCCTTTCTCCCACAATGCATTAGGCTCGCTCAAGGAACCTAAATGGGCAGCATGATTACTTTGTCTCAGGTAACCAAACGGTGGCCCTGTGGGCCATCTGAACTATGCTTAGCCAATGGTGTACTTCTGACCTCAACACATGACAAGTGTAGGCCTTTTTCTTCCATTTCCAAAGGACATCCCATTGTCTGGGCATTTCCCTCTCAAAGGTAATATCAGGTAAACAGTGAGCACCTGTTGGAAGTCATTAATAATTTGAAGCGGTTTCTTCCGATTGGAGACAACACTCATTCTGGGAAATAATTCCTCGATTCTGAATTCTGTTTTTGTTGTTGCATATTCAAATATCAACTTGTTTATATCTTCAGCAATCTAGTAAACTTTTTAGCCATTGTTAACACGTGCTGATGCTTCACTCCATGCATTTTAATACCCGTGTATGTCTCTTATTCAAGAGTTTCCATAACATGTCAAAAAATAAATTAGATAATGAACAGTTTCCCAAAGATAAGATCGTAGAAGGACAAGCACTAAAGAAGCACGAATGGGACATCAACTCACCTGTCTGGCAGTGAAACACGATGAGGAACAGCACGAGATGCCTGTCGCAACTCCCCTGTTTTGGCCTGAAAAGCCCTGAGGGAGCTCTGGGCCAGAAACAAACAGATCCTTGAACTTCTATGGCCGATCTAGCAGAATCCAGGGTAACGCTGATCATTTTAGGGGGGCGTGGCCAAGCTCATGGCCGAGTGAGTCGCATCGGGTGCGAGCTCCCGCCGGAATTCTTAATCCTGTATAAATCCTGCAGCATACCTTGACATTTCAAGCTCCAAAAGACGGTCTGGGTGTCATCTCACACACCGCCGACCAGCAGACCCTCTTGTTCGCGCCTGAGAAGAAGCGACGCAACGGTATCGTGGCTGGTTTCCGGAACGAGTGGCCTAGACAAGATGGCGGCCCTCTGTGCCGTAGCAAGCAACAAAGCTTCCAGGGTCCATTAGGGGACCGACGGAGGGTGCTGAGCCTGGCCGCGGTGACCTGCGCCCCCCGGCTCCTCCGCTCGGTGAGTGATCGCACCTCGCGGTGGTGAGAGGCTGGCTGGAGGAATCTACCCTTCCATTCAGGAGGGCGGGTGAATGAGCGGACGGAGCCTTCACCGCCGAGCCGGAACACAGTGGTTGACCCCTCTCGGAGGCTGCATAACCCCCCGCGCCGCAATGCCGACAGAAGCGCAGCGGTGGTGGTGATGGTGCCGCTTGCACACCCGGGCCTGTCCTGGACCGCGCTTGACCCGACGATCATCGGGAGGAAACGACACCGCGCAAAGGCTCAGACAGCCCCCCTCCGCACTCTCCCTGATCGTGAGGGGAAGTGGTTACGTGCGCGGAGCGGTTGAAGTCTGGGGCCAGAGATAGAGCTGGTACACGTGAGGTCCCTGGGCCTGCTGGTCTCGGCCGGGGCATCGGGAGTGCGGGGCCCGCCTGGCTGGGCCTCGCCCTAAATGAAAGTCTGAGGGGCAATAAATGCAATACTCCACCACAGGCGGCCTGCCCTGAATTCCGCGGCCTGCCCTGAATTCCCCCATGGCCCGGCATCATACCGCCCCTACTTAGAGGTGCAGGATATGGGAGGACACCATCAGCTGATATTTGATCCTGCATGGAGGTCATGGACAGGATCCTCCACCCCCTCCCTGCCGATGCTTCAACTGCACATAGGACACTTGTGATGGTGGTGGCTGCGTGGGCCTGTGCCTCGGGGGACGCTGCGCCGATGGTCCGGTCGAGGCCCTGGCTGTGATCTACATCTCCTGTGACTTCCGCATGGGAGAGTGGAAGTCCTACCCACTGCTGAAGATTCCAGGAGCTACTAGTGATGGAGTGGTTGTCGCGATCTAGTGTGCCCCAGTGGGCGAAGATCTACATTGGCCCCACAGACGACCGGCTTGGCCATAACGACGCAGAACCTAACGACGCGGCACGTCAGACCGAGATCGGCGGTCATTCCATGTGAGTTGAAAAGTGCGTCGAGGATACGGTACCTAAACACTAATAAAGAAAGGCCCTCTCCCCCGCCCTAGCCGGTGCCGATGGAGAGACAGTGCCAGCCTACCACTAAGTCAGCGGCTAGGCCCACGTACTAAGGGAGAATCGAGGAACATCCTGCCCCCAGACGAGCTGCAGGTGGAAACAATAGTGTGAACCCCAACATACGTGGTGAGATAGAGGCGGGACGGAAACATGGCCAAAGATAAAGACCTGAAGGCCTCGAGACAGGGCAAGATGGACAAATACACTAAAGCGCTCCCAGCGCACCCTGAGGGGGCGGAGGCGGTGCAGCCTCCCTCAGACACGGCCCTACTCCTTCAAGCCATCCAAAACTCCAGGGAGGTGCTGGAGGGGAAGATCGGCGAGGTATGCTCCGAGGTCTCGTTGCTTCGCCAGGATCTTCGTAAGGTGTCGGAGCGGGTGACAGAGGCTGGGACCCGCGTCTCAGAAGTGGAAGATGCAGTCAAGGACCTCCAGAAAGGGATGAAAGAGGTACGCACTACCACTGCGGATATGCTATGGAGGATTGATGATGCGGAAAACCGGGCCGGGAGAAACAACCTCCGCTTCGTGGGTTTTCCGGAGGGCGTGGAGGGATCCAACGTGGCAACCTTCCTGACTAAATGGTTAACCGATGTCATCCCAACAGATCAGTTCTCCCATTGCTTCATCATAGAACGTGCACACCGCGCCTTAAGTGCTAAACCTCCTCCCGGAGGTCCGCCGAGACCTATTAATGGGAAACTCTTGAACTTTCTAGATAGGGACATGATCCTCAGGGAAATGCGCCGTAAGGGGGAAGTCCGCTATGAAAGCTCGAAGATCATGATGTTTCCAGATTACAGCCGTGAGGTGCAGAGACAGCGCCACACCTTTGATTCTTTCAAGATTAAATTGCGAGCCCTCCAGCTTCAGTACATGCTCTTGTTTCCGGCAAAGTTAAAAGTACTATTCCAGGGGAAGGCTTTCTTCTTCCAGACTCCGGAGGAGGCATGGGCATGGGTGGAGGAAAGACCGGCGCTCCAACCTCGGAAGGAGATGTCTCCAGACGCTCGGCGAAGAGGGGCTAGAACCAATGAGGATGGGTCTCCGAGGAGACGGAACCGCACAGCTACGGTGCGACCACTGAGAATCCGTAAAGGCACACCATATACTAGAAAACGACTCACGCCTCTCACAAGGAGTCAAGATGGTCGCAAAGAGGAAGACACTCCATCTGAAACGGACACGGCACAGGGAGTCGGCTCCCCCACCCAGCAATCAGACTCGAACGATACCGACAGGTCCTCTGGCCCAGCATCAAGACATCCACTAAAAAAAGCAATATTGGCGCTCGAACAGAGTGGGAGAGACGAAGAACTGAACGAGGACGCTTCGCCCACGGGTGGCGGGCCCACTGACCTGGGTGCTGCAAGTTAAACTCCGGCGGAGAAGACCCACGGGCTGTCTCTCACCCCCCCCCTGTCTTCTTTCTCTTTCCTCTGTGCTTCTTTCTTTTTCTCTCTTCTGTCTATTTGCTGCCTTATACTTTCTGCCCTGTCTCTATTCGAAGAAGGGCTGGATCTTGAACAGCAGTTGGACAGACCACCAGTGTAGCAAAACCTGTAAAAGTTGGGAATTTTGGGTTTGTGAACAGGAGGGGGAGGGAGGGATCGACAGACCGACCTATCCACACCGACCAAGGGCCGTTTCCAGAGATGGGGGGGCAAGAGGTTCGAGGGGGATGGAGGGAGGTGGGGGGGTGGGAGGGGTTTCATACAGTTTGATGTTAGAAGTTTCTGTTTGTTTGTCAAGCACTAGGATTATGAAACCGAGACTATTGCATAACAGGAGAGAACCGGGGGACATTCACCCTACCAATCTTAACATCCCCGATGTAATGTCGCCGGCGGTAACATGGCCGGGAGTCCCACTCTGACGGTCCTGACTTGGAACGTTAATGTACTAGGAGACATGAACAACACATAAAACAACTCCACCCAGAGGTGGTGATGCTACAGGAAACGCATCTCAGGGGAACACAGTGCGGGTTCATCGCTCGAGGGGGCATACAGGGTTCTGGCACACTCGGGGCTCACCACTGGGGCAAGGGGGGTGGCGATCCTGATCAAGAAAAATATTCCCTTTCAAACCACACGCATCTGGCACGACTCTCTAGGTAGATACGTGGGAGTTCTGGGGATGTGGGACCGGGTAGAGGTCCTCCTGATATGCGTATATGCACCCCCCAGATTGCAGGCACCCACCATGACAAAGGTAATAGATGTACTGATCGAGACACTCTCCGCACTACATATGGTAGGAGGAGATTTTAATGATGTAATGGACCCGGCCATCGATCGCTCGGGGGGGGGGGTCAGATCCACAACGACCACACCACTACAACAATTCTCCACGACGATGGGACTGACGGACATCTGGAGGGCAAAACATCCCCAAACCAGACAATATTCCTTTCACTCGGGGGCCCACGACTCACATTCCAGACTGGACTACATATTTGTTCCCAGAGGGGAAATATATGGCGCAGGGCGAGCTGAATATACAGCCAGGGGCCTTTCGGATCACTCCCCACTTCTGGTGGAGTTAGGTTTGAGAGAGCGAGACGGGGTTCGGGCTGGAGACTGAACCCATGGGACCTGCAGAACACCAAAATCGCAAAGGGTATCAAGGCAGACACTGACATCTACTTCCTAGAAAACAAAGACTCCGTCCCATCTGGTGTGACGGTCTGGGAGGCTTACAAAACGGTGTTATGTGATAGGGCCCAGAATCGTATTGCGTGGGAAAAGCGAGAGAAAGACAGGTGCCTGATGGATCTGGAACAAAAAATAAACGATCTAGATAAACAGGTTGTTCAACACAAAGATCCCGAACAGTCCCGTAAACTTGCAACCCTACACCGGGAATACAAGGAGCTGGCCTCTGATGCTGCTAAGAAACTGCACCTGGCGACCCTACATCGCCTTTATGAAGTGGGCGATAAGGCTGGGAAGCTTCTGGCCTGGCTTAGCAGGCATGAGGTTCAAAACAGGTGGGTGGCAACAGTGATGGACCTCCAAGGGAACGCTCAATGTACAGATGCCGAATACTACAGAGATCTTTATAGGGCGCGGCCACAAAAATCGCTGGCCGAGACACAGGAATACTTGGAGGCAATCCCCACCCCAACGTTAGAGGAGGCGGAAACTCGGGCTTTAGACGAGGACCTAACACTAGCAGAGGTCCAAGAAGCGGTGGCAAAGCTGCGCCCCGGAAAGACCCCTGGTACTAATGGGTTGCCCGCGGAATTCTACAGAAGATATGTGACCACTCTCTGTCCCCACCTCCTCAGGCTCTTTCTAGACGCCCGAACGGAGGGGATTCTCCCCCCGGACCTGCAGATGGCTACTATCGTGGTCATATATAAGGAGGGCAATCCTCGCGATCAGTGTGGGTCTTATAGACCCATCTCTCTACTGTATTCGGAAGTCAAGATTTTGGCCACCCTACTAGCGACTCGCCTCATGGGTGTGATCGGGAGTCTGATTCACGAAGACCAATCCGGATTCATGCCGGGTAGATCTACCCGACTGAACCTCAGACGCACACACAATTGGCTTATGGAGGTATGCAACCGTCTGAGCCCACAGGTGTTTTTGTCACTGGACGCAGAAAAGGCGTTCAATGCCGTTAACTGGCAATTCCTTGACGCCACTTTGGCCAAATTCAGACTAGGGCCGAAATTCCGAGGCTGGGTGGCGCTTTTATATAATCGACCGATGGCTACAGTGGGGGTCAATGGTCGATGCTCGACTCCCTTCCCTATCGAGAGAGGGACGAGACAGGGTTGCCCCCTATCACCCCTCCTCTTTGCGCTTACTCTGGAGTCTCTGGCCTGCGCTATTAGTCTACATCCTTCAATCCGGGGTTTCCACATCACACCCACAGACGCGGAAGAGGAGAAAATCTCCCTTTACACGGACGATATCCTGCTATACATCACGGACCCGGAGACGACGATACCGGTCCTCTTTGATTTGATTACCGAATACGGACAACACTCAGGGTACAAAATCAATTGGAATAAATCCACAATATACTGTCCGTCTAGCGCACCCCTAGACTGTCCTCTACCTGTAGAATTGCGAGTGGTGTTTAGGGGTTTTAAGTACCTGGGCAACTTTAAGGCTGATATAGAGAGATGGAAAGACCTTCCTCTCACCCTGATGGGTCGAGCTGCTCTTTTTAAAATGATCACTCTGCCACAACTCTTATATGCCCTCCAAAACACATACCATCTTCTGCCTAGGGCTATTTTCACTGAGATTGATGGCAAAATTAGATCTCTAGTATGGCAGGATGGACACCCCAGAATTGCGCTACAGACACTACAGCGCAACCCTTACAATGGAGGGATTGCACTCCCTGATATAGAGTCTTGCTATTGGGCATCCCACCTGATCTCCATAAACGAATGGATGCACAAACATAGAGACCACCCCACATACCGTCTTGAAAGGGAGACAATGCAACCTCACACAAACCTACATTATCTATATGGGGGAAAGGGCAGCTCACGCCTGCTACCGGCGACTCAAGTGACACTGTTGGCGTGGAAGAGGGCCAGCAAGACCCTGGGTTGGACGAAACGGATTACGCGTTCCACACCGCTCTGGGAGGGGACCTGGCTTAGAGAAATACGTAAACTCACTGGGTTCGAGACCTGGGACCTCCTTGGAATTTTCACGATAGGGGACATAATTGAAAAACGGGAACTTAAAACATGGACTAAATTTAAGCAAGAATATAATATGGCTGACTCCCAATTCCTTAAGTACGCACAATTGCGACATGCGTGGCGGGCGGAGAACATCCCCCATGAGCAACTCCCGGAATACGCTCCCCTAGAAGGTAGGCTCCTACAGGAGGAACTTATTGGTAAAACGGTCTCCTTCACAGATAAAACCATCAATAATAATCTTCCCGACGGATTGCTAGGTCTCCGAACAAGATGGGAGAGGGACGTGGGGTCCCTAGAGGACATCGATTGGGAGGGCATTGATGCACCCGAGGGAGGTGGCCATAAAGGCTCGACTTCGATTAATTCAATTCAAAATATTGCACCGAACGTACTATGATAGGGAAAGACTCCATAGGATGGGGAGAGCAGAGTCGCCGCTGTGTCTGAGGTGCAAGATCACTAACAGTGATTTCTACCATACGATCTGGGCTTGCCCCGCACTCAGGCCATACTGGACGCAGGTGATTGGCCTATTCGGAACGGTCTTGGGGGTAACGTTGCCGATGGAACCCAAATTCGTGCTCCTGGGGATCCCTAGCGAAGTGGACGTAACTAGGACTCAGTTAATCTTTGCCTCTTTGGGGCTGGTGGTGACCAAACGGGACATAGCTAGGAACTGGGGTGTGGATGATAGACCGTCCATACAGGAATGGACTAAGGGGATGGACTTATACATGACGGCCGAGCAAGTCATATATCGTAGCTGAGGGTGCCCGAGGACATTTCACAAGATATGGGACCCCTGGAGAAAACACTTTGGGTTGGATACAGGGAGCGATACACAGCAGTCCGCCGGTCACACGAAACAGGAGACTTAGACAGAGACCTGAGTCTATAACTTTTCACAAGACTATCCCACTAACTTACCAACAACTGTTACTGGTTTTCAATGGATCAGTGGACGGGAGGGGGAAATGAGTCCAATGATAATGATTATATTTGCAACGATTTGAGCTCTACTTCTGTTAATGTACCATACATGACTTCCTTAGTGCTGCTTGTTCAGTTGTATAAAATAAAAAATAAATTAATTTTAAAAAAACGCTGATCATTTTACCAACTGATACCTGCTGAGACTGAGCACTTGTTCTGAAACAGGCAGTCGGGCTTCCACCTGGGTAGGTTGGTCGGACAGTCAATGTGTAGTTCATGTCAGGTGGTATAAAGGGTAATCTGGATACAGCACGACACAGTGATTAACACACAATACATATGAAGGTTGTTTCTTAAAAGAAATAACACTTAAACAAATGCCCTTAAATTATGTGACAGCACAAGAGAAGAATGGCGGCAGTCTCAAGTCTCCAGCTCTAACTGCACTCACCCCTGACTTTTGCCTTCTTCCATACCCTATTTTATCTGCTCCCTTTTGCTTACACCCCCTTATCTCTCCAGCTTGCACAATCCATTCGTCTCCCCCTGCATGCCTGCAGCCAGCTGTAGATAAAGCACTATTTCTTCCTCCTGTGACACAGCTCCATTCACAAGACACCATTTTCATTCCTACTAATGCGCCCGGTCCTTCTTTTCTATGTCTCCTGTGCTCCCTCGGGACTTTGAGGTGATCCCGGTGGGTATAAAGCTCACATAACGTGGGGGGCTGTGGCAGCATGAAAACAACTTCTGCAGTGCCAACCTGGAAGCAGGGCTATTTCAAACACAAAAAGGCATAAGAAACAGAATCAATTAAAATCATTGTTAGCAATGGTGTGTAACCATGTGCTCTTACACATGCTCTTAATTGAATAGATTTTCTCTGTGTATACTCTAAGCTAGTGGATATTCTTAAACCCTCACTCCGGCCCCAGAAACAGAACTCAAGAGCTGGAACTGTCCCCCACCCGCCCATCAACTTCTATTTACCCTTGCCCTCTACTTCATTCCATTTTTTTCATTCTATACCCACTCTCTTATCCATCTCTCATTAACCATTCCCTCGTTGTCTTTCTCACCTAATCTCTCCCTTCTATCCTTCTGCTCTGCCTTTTCGCCCTTACACTCCTCCGGTTGCAGCTCCCCTTTCCACTCTATCACCTCCTCTACCTTTATCTTTCGTGGCCCTCTCACCCCTTGTCCATCTTCTCGCCCTCCCACCTTCCATTATTGTCTCCCCCTTATCCCTTTCGTGCCCCTTGCTCTCCCCCACCTCCCACTCGTGTTCTCCCCTACCCTTATCTTCCCCCATGCTTATCCTGTCTCTCCTTCTCCTGTCCCATTCTCCCTCTCAGTTCCTCCCTCATCCCCTGTACTCGTTGCTGTCCCTGCTCAGCTCGCCTTCTCCTCCCACTCTTCTGTATCTCATTTTCCTGTGGTCTTCTTCCAGCTCTATCGCCTTTACCCTTTATCTGCCCCCTTTCACTCCCCCTTCCCACCCTCTCCCGTTTTCCCTCCCCCTGTCTTCCTTTCACTCTTTTTCCTTGTTGTCCCTCTCCTGTCCCAGCCCGGTAGCCCCCCCTTCCTCCTCTTATCCCCCATACTGCCTCCCAGCCCTTCTGACTCACAGAGTTAATAGTCAGTTTTCTGCCTTTCTCCGCAGGGGCAGCAATCATTTCGTTGCTATTAGTCACTCTGGATTCACGGGGCTGAGGGAGGGAGGGGGCAGCTCTGCAGCCCCCCCCGTAACTTGAGGGAAGCTTTGCGGCAGGAGTCGTGCCGCCGCACCGTGCGTGAAGGGCGAGGGAATTGCCCCCTTCCTCGGAACCGGAAGAGTGGCGAGCAGGAGGCTGTCAATATCAGAGGGTGGGAGGGGCGCGAGGAGGCAGCATAAGCGCCCTGGAAACCCCTAGAACGAACAAGGCGTGAAACCGGATGTGATGATGAGCAGATATAGGAGCCCTCGAGTACAGCCGCAGAGCGGGCATCCTGCGGGTGAGGGGGTGGGGGAGGCGGAAGTGAAAGACAGATGGAGAAAGAGAGAGGGGGGCATTGACAAGGGAGAGAGGAATAAAGAATAAGAGAGGGACAGCTAGAAGTTAGTCAATGGAATAAGGAAGGACGTGTGGGCAGTAGAAGCTAGAAGTGCACGAGAGTGCATTTGGAGAGGGAGAGAGAGAACAAATCAAGTGGTTTGTTTGTGTTGCCAAGGGAGGAAGTGGTCAGGAGCCCGATAGCATGCAACTTCTTGACTCAATAATGCGCTGAGGTTAGGTGTTTACCAGGATGATCCCATTATGGTCAATGGGGAATGAACACTTTTTGGGTGGTTATATAGGTTGCAAAAGCAGCTGGCTCCATTAAAGTCTACAGAGACATTTTGTTTGTCAGGCGGGTGAACAGATGTAAAAAGTGGGCGACACCTGCCAAATGTGGTTGAGCTGACAGGTGTGTGATACTGTATTCAACAGTGACGAAATCAGCCAAGAGGCCAAGGAGAATGTAAAATCATCAGTGCCAATATCGGCAACACACTCCCCCAAACACATACAGCAATCTCCTGATGAAATAAACACACAAGACACCTTTTTTCGTGGAGAAAATTGCTGCAGGTTTATTTGCATACCAAAATATGCCAGCATAGTGGGTCAACTTACAGGCGATCCAAGGGCAGGCAGCCCCTCTGCTGCCTGCCCACCTGAAGAGCCAAATTGCACCGTGGCACTAACCAATCGGTGCTTACCAATTCTGGGGGAGGGTTTACCCCTTCCCATCTGTGGACCGCCAGTCCACCCATCTACTCACGCCCCTTGAGGGGGGCGGAGCGTACCAGGCAGCCCCCGGTTGCTCAGGTTTACAACCGCCCGTAGGACTAGCGGGGCGCCGTCGTTCCTCCAGGGTCCACCCCGAGGACTTCCTGGGGATATTTGGCCTTTGCACCCTTGTTCTGCTCCTGAAGAGGGTACCCCTATGTACCTTTCAGCCTCTGGATCGCCCTGTAACTGCCCCACAGCTCTGAGTGTAGCCACCGTCACAACCAGGGCCCCCCACCAAGGCAGGCATTCTTACCTACAACCAGTTGATTCCAGGGCCTCGCCCAGGTCCAACAAAAACAAGTCCATGCCCATTCTAGCCAGGTGAACCCCATCCTCTTCAGGGATTGCCAAAAAAGAGAGCGCCAGGTGGGCGGGAGAGGTACTTATACCTGGCTCCCCCGCCCACTCGCGCGCCGGAAATGATGCAGGGCGCGCCAGACTTCGTGGGGTCCCACAAACACTAGCAAGTCGCTGTGTGCCATCATGTGGCACTAAGGAGGCCGCCCTCCTATGGGGTCCCCTTCGTGGACCGCGGGCAGCCACAGAGCGATAATTTTGGGGCAGAGGCAAGGAAGCTAGAAAACAGTGAAGGATTTTTCTGCCGAGTAGAATTTGTAAAAACCCACTGACGAGAATTAGATTAAGACAGGATAGATCAAGGGTGAATTGTCTGTCGAGAATTTTGGAGAAAAAAAAGGCATTAAATGCACTGGGTGACAGCTGGCAGGACATGATGGCCTGGCAGTCATTGTCTTCAGCTGTGGGTCAGTGGAATGCGAAACATCATAGTCAGGAAGGTCAGTAATTGAAAAGATGATGCCCTTACTGTTTAGGGGGAGGGAGGAAGTCACAGCGAGAGCATGATGGGGCGGATGCCACTGTACATTTCCCTGTGAAGCTGGAGAAGAATAAAGTCTAGTAGAAGCTGCTTGGAAGTTATGGTTCAAACTCCAGCAGTGTTGGTTGTCGACCAGTAAAGGGGAACAGACGTCTTCTTATGCATCTTCCATTGTAGGAGGATAGTTTTGTGGTTCCGTTGATATAAAGGAAGACCGTCTTCTAGCATTGGGTGTCATCCATAATACAAAGTGGGTTGGTAGAGGTAGACAGTTGAACCAGTCCTTGCAAGCCCAGGTTTTGCTGAAAGTGAGTAATTACTTCTTTATATATTCCCTCCTCGATTCAAACTCTCATTGTTAATCAATGAAAACTTCCTCCATAAATGTGGCAGTCGTTTCCATATTTCTCACCATCTTGGGTGGAGGAGGAGTCTCTCTTCTAAGATATAAATCGCCTTTACATAACTTCTGACCTTTCCCTCCCACCCATCGACACACATCCTAGTGATATAGACTCTGGAGTCATAGTGCCAGGGGAGGGCACATCTGTAGTCAGAAGTAACTGAGGACAGGGCTGCAATGACCACTGGGAGCAACACGTGGCCTATAGGACATGGAACTGCTAGAGGCTGTCTGGAATGAAACTACCATTTGAGACAAGGAGATGGTGGTCTATACTGCTTTAAATGGATTCTGCAGTGCCCAGACCAGCTCTTATCCTCCATATGTTAAGGATACCCGCCTCTTCCCATCCACTATTTCGTAAAGGGAAGAGTGCAGAGTTCCCCTGGTGTAGGAAAGTAGGATCTGCTTTAATGGTTACCCCCACTTTTTGCCTGGTGTTATGCTTTTTTCTGACTAGTCTGACTGGTATCCTGCTAATCAGGACCCCAGTTTCTGTATTTTCTCCCCTAAATTGGATATGGTAAGTACTTAGGTACACCCCAGATGGGCTACTGGTGTACCCTTGTAAGTCCCTAGTATATGGCACTGAGGTACCCAGGGCATAGATACACCAGTGGTCCCCCCTGGGCTGAAGCATGCCTTATGCTGCCCATGGGACACCACTCAAACTCTGACTACAGGCCTGCCATTGCAGCTTGTGTAAGCTGGTGCTAGCACCACTTACCAAATATATAAGTTTGCTTATATCTGAGGTCACTGCACTTAAAACATATAAGTCACCCTTAAGGCAGGCCTTTCAGTCCTGAAGGCAGGGTGCTCGGTTCTAAGTGTGAGGGTGCCCCTGCATGAGCGGGACACCCCTACAACCTTCGAAGTCCATTCTCCCGGGTTGTAAGTGCATCAGCCATTACGATATATAGTGTGGCTATGTGTCATTACGTGATGACCATCTCTAAACTGGCTGTAATGAACCCTGTCATGTTTGGTATTAAACATGTTGGAATCATACCCCCACACCGTGTTGGAATCATACCCCGCACCGGAAACGGTGTGGAATGTATGACCCCATGCACTGTAAAACTCCTCCGGGAGGCCCTCAGTGCTCCTGGTATCTGTCTTCCAGACCCAGACAGCAAGCTAGGGCTGCTGCCGACCAGAGACATGTTTCTGCCCTCCTGCTGCTGAGCCAAGCTTGAGCAGGGGAAGGCAGAACAATAGGTATCCAGTCACAGGGAGGTGTGACCACCTCCCAGACAGGGTTTAGTGTATTGGGGCAGGGTGGGGGCGCTTGCCAGCGCCACTGAGACTGCTTGAAGGGCACACTTGGTGCCCTCCTTGCATACTCCAGTTCAGGAAGCAGTTGGCTCCAGCTCTGGCGGGAAACTGGAGAAAGGACATGGGAGTATCTTCCCCACTGTCCAGCCCCTCCTCTGGGAGGGACCCCTGAAAATTGTCCCAACCCTTTCCTTCGGGTACTTAAGGGCTTACCTGTGGGTGGGTCCCTAGATTCGTCGTGGGACAAGATTCAGATCAGACACCACTTCTTCAACCGTCTGGGCACTATGGACTTTGCTCTGGGCACCGAGACTGCAACTGGGAAGACTCCTGCAGCTCCTGATCTCGTCGTCCTGCTTGTCTGCTGCAACGTCTGTGCCTGTGCTCCATACAAGATCCTCCCAAGGCCTGTGGACATCAAAGGCACCTGAAGGAATCTCCCTTGAAGTGAAGGAGTCATTTTCCTGCATCTGCAGACACTGCAACCAAGCTGACCGGTCTGCTGATCCTGGGCTCCCACGGACTCCGAAAGGCTCAGCAACACAAAACACAAGTGGTGGCTGTTCAACTCCCTCAAGGCCTGCACTGTCTTCTCACCGAGTTCCTCGTCGGAACCGCAGGAACCGAACCCCTGTGCATTGCGTTGACTTGCCGTTGGCAAGGCTTGTTGGCTTTCTTCACCAGAGATCTTCAGGCTCCAAGAAGCTCCAGCCTCAAGCATCTCCTTCTACCAAGATCTCCGTCCTCACCGCATCTCTTGCACCTAGGGCCGGCATCTTTGGTGAGCTGCTCAAGGTCCTCTTGCGACCCCAGTGCCTCCCGCCTGTGGCTCCTCTTGAGGGTCTTCTTTGACTCCAGTGGGCTTCCCTGATTGCTTGGGGCTTACCCCGACTCCCCTGCTCGTGGTGAGTCACTTGGACCTTGCTGTTCCAGGCCCTGCACCTTTTTCGCTTGCCACGCTGTTTGCAGTTGCCAAGGATTGTTGGTGCTCCTGACGGACACCAACCCCTCATCTCTCGACATCCGACGTGGGACAGCTCGTGAATGGCTCCTGGTCTTCCACAGCGTTGCCTGGTCCACACAGCTGCAGCTCAAAGGTCATCGTCAACTCTCCTGCATCACCCGACGTCGGTGGGCATTCATCTTCCGTGCCTCCTGGTCACTCCTGAGTGGCATAGACTCTGTCCCCTCTGCTTGCAGGTACCTCTCATCTTGAATCCACCTTTGGGTTTCACCGGACACTTTCATCTTCTTCGCCAGCGGCATCTTCCTGAAGTCCTCCATTGAGTTTGACGGCGATTTCCGACGCCACTTCGCACCTATGCACCCGGCTTCCCTGGTGTAGGTATTGTGGTTCCTAGGGTATCCACGGGTGGGGTGGCTCTCCAATCTTCTGTCTTCCACGGGGTTTCTTCAGGGTCCACTGGGAAGGTCCTTCTGCTTTAAAATTGCAACAGCGACTTACCCATTGACTTGAATTGAGCACGCGGTTGTGTTCCCACTCTGCACACGGCCTCCGTGGCGTTCCTGGGTACTTACCTCAGGTTGTTCCTTGGGCCTTCAGCACTTCTACGTCTTTTGGGTTTAGTCTTGACTTGAGTCATGGTTCGCATCCCACTATTTTATTATGTGGTTTGGTCTCCCCCTGGCGACCACTGTCTATTTGTGCTACTTACCTGTTTTACTTGCATAGTAATGTGTGCTTTGTGTTATATCTCCAGGTAGGAGATATTTGTATGTGTTAGTGAGTGTTTTATAATAAATACATATTTTTATAAATACACTGTGTGGTTCTTTTTCACTTAATCTAAACCAATAAGATCACGTTCTGGTAAAACAAGCTGCTTTACACTCCTTCTGGACTAAGCGTAAAGGCTGCTTTCCACAGCTACCACTTAGAGAGCTTTCTAAGGTTGTCTAAATCCACTAAAACCACCATAAGGGTTGCCTGGATTAGTGCAGGGTACTTCACTTACATAAGTGAGCACCATACTAAGCCAGCCTCCTACACCTGGTTATCCAGAAATTTAATTTTTTGTGGGTTGGAAATTATAGTTCTCTATTAGGTCGTAGGATTTGTGGTGTAGGTATGATCTGAGCTCAAACCAACTGAGCTCAGCTTTCTTACACCAGACACAGCTGGAGAATTGGGAAAAAGGCCTGGCATAACATACCACGTTGCATACTTTTCAACATTCAATTTGGCATTTACATTGATGAACAGAGTCAATGGTTCAAGAACTAAGACGTAAACATAACCATACATTTTCGAGGACTTGTGATCGCCATCACATAGGATAACATGGCGCATCCACTTCTTGGTCATTTGGTGTTATAGTGCTGGATTGTCTAAGTGCGATAAACTGTTAGGAGTCATATGTCAGCCTCAAAAAGCAAGCAACTTCTGTTTTTAAATCTGTCTTCAATCTTTCTATTCTAAATGAGTCCCTATATTCATTTGAAGATTTAGCACAGACTCAGCAGTGACTTGTTTTAAATGTTATTACTTTGTGTCAGAAAGTGTCAGAGTTCCAATCCCTTATCCTTCCTAAAAGTAAGTGTCAGAGTTCCAATCCCTTATCCCCCCTAAAAGTAAGTCTTGGCTGTTCAACTGCTCTACCCTTGTGAGAGTTAAGAACCAATATGAATAGATGTCATCTAATGAGCAGTGCAGTAGTATCCAAGGCCATGCTACACCATAATAAATGGCCATTATTCACCAGAGAACTGCGCCGTAGCCACTGGTTGCCATAGGGCTTAAAGAAAAGACTCCAGAGCCTCTGGAGTGTGAGGCTCCAGTTCGGTCTTCAAGACCTGTGAAGATAGCAGGAGTGAGTCTAAGTTCAAAAGACAAACATTGAAAAGGGATTAATACTGGGAAGAAATGAAATGGCTTGGCTTCTATACTAAGTGCCTCTTCTTATTCACAATACTCATTGGGAACTGGTTCATTCCTCCTGATACTGATGAACCAGAGAAAGCCTTAACCCTTCATCCCCAATAGTCTTGCAAATGTTCTGTCTCTGGTGCTGTTGCAACTGGATGACATTAACACCCTACTAAGATGCATGCCAGGCTCACCCCTGGCCCCTGTCAATAGCACCCTAGATGGTGCAGCCAAGCTTATTAAGGAACAACAGGTTAGATCACTACATAGCCATTCCCCTCCCTCCTTCGAACTTGGGTTACTACACCAGAGGCATGGTGGCTTCTGGGGCTGAGGTTACATTGGTTTCCATTGGGCTGAGGCTACACGGGTTTCCAATTCAGACATTTACTGTGCCACCACGTGGGCTTCCCTTTGTAGGTTGTGGTGCCTGGGCTTGGTATTGAATCAGTGGTTTTCAGTTCTGGCTCTTATTCTGTTACTTAAATAAAGCAGTCCACGGGCATAGATGCAGTTTCTTTCCCTGCATTTCCATTCATTGGCCTCTTCCTGATGGTTATACCTGTAAGGACTGGGATGAGGAAAAGGATCAAAGTGGTAATTGCTTCAATTACTTACTGGTAATATTCCTTACACTCAGTCCTACTTTGCCTGCTCACATTCTCACTTTGCCGTCCTGGGAGTGAGACACATAGTTGGATCTTTTTTGCTTGTTGGAATCCAACATTGTGACTTGAGGGAGGCCCTTCACATATATTTGAAAGGTTTAAAAGTTTTGCCATATGGCTACACGGTCCCAGTCTCCGGGGAGGGTAACCCTCATCCGAAAGGACAGTGACGAGGAAGAGTAGGACTCAGTGTAATGAGAATTACTGTTGAGTAATGAGAACACTGTTGGACTTTTTATAATCTTCCTGTAATGCCATCTGCCACTTCTCTAAATAGGACTGTGCAACATAATCACACGGAAGTCAATATGACTGTTGAGTCTGACTAGAGGGAAGACTGCATCCCAGGGTCTGAGGCTACATGAGAGTCAACAGTTGTCATTGTGGCGTGCTGTGCCAGGTGAGGCGTGGTTCTTTGGTCAGCACATGCGTGGGGGCATGGTCTTTGCCGGTGATAGTGCAGGGGTGGCAGCGTCTGAGTTCCTCGTCCACGAGTTCATCCATGCCTGGAAACCAGACCTTTGCTCTGAGCCTTGCTTGGGTCTTGGCTGCCCCTTGGTGTCCTTGATGGGCGAGTGTGACCAACCGACTCTGGAGGTTTTTGGGAATGACAATTCTCTGCCCTCGCATTACCAGGCCAGAGCCACTCGTGCTCAGCTCATGTCGTACTCTCTAGAGCTGGCGATGCATGTTCTGCTCATCAGCCACCATTGACTTGGATCCATCAAGGAACCAGTGCCATTGCCCCCAGACCAGGATTTCCTTCACCTTCCGGAAGGTGTCGTTGGCATCCGTGGCCTCCCTTATGTCTTCACAGGTGACGGCCACTGGGCACGCATTGGCTTCAACCATGTTCACGAAGCAATCAGTGCATTCTTCATCCAGGGCTTATCTGCTGGGGGTTCTTGGTGAGGGGTGGCATGACAGGAAGTCAGCGGGGTTATTGGCACCAGGTCTATAGATCAATTGGAAAGAATACGCCTGGAGCTGTATGGCCCACCTCTAGCCGCGGGGGGCAGGCGGGACGATCCACTGAACAGAGGCAGGTGTGGTTTGTGATCTGTCACCACCCTAAACCTGTGACCACAGAGGTAAAGGTGGAAATGGTAACATGCCCATCTGATCGCCAGAGTCTTGTGTTCTATCTGTGCGTAGTGGGTCTCTGTCGGCGATAGCGCCCGACTTGCAATCGCCACTGAGACACACTCCCCTCGAGTATCTCCCTGTAGAAGGACGGGTCCGAGCCACACCAGCTGGCGTCCACAGCCAGTTCGGTCCTTTGAGGTGGGTGAAAGTAGGCCATGGTGGCCTGGTCTACAGCTCTGTCTTTATGTTGTGAATCGAGTTATCTTCCTTTGGGGCCCCAGGTCCATGGCACACTGGTTTTCGTTAGTTGGCGCAGGGGTTCCGATAGAGAGGTTACACCGGGTATGAACCTCCCGCAGTACGTTGCCATTCCTAGGAAACTGTGCACTTCCGATGGATTTTGTGGTACTGGGGCGCTACGGATTGCTGCCGCTTTCTTGGGGTTGACTTTAAGTCCATCTCGGGAGAACACATAGCCAAAGAAATTAATTGAGTTCTGATAGAACAAACATTTTTTTCGTTGAAGGATGAGGCCACAGTCTGTCAGGCGTTGTAAGGTGGCTCGCAGCTGAACATGATGCTCTTCCAGGCTCTGAGAGGATATGAGGATATTGTTACTCAGGTTTACCACACCTACCAGCCCGGAGAGGGTTTCTTTGATGGTGTTCTGAAACACTTCTGCCGCTGAAGAGATGCCAAAACTGAGCTAGGTGTGTTGCCGGAGGCCTACGTGCATGGAGAACGTCGTGATGTAATGCCTTTCTGGCATTTGCTCCACCTGGTGATATCCCGAGTTTAGATCTAGTTTTGAAAAACATTGTGCACCGTTGAGGTCTGCTACGATGTAGTTAGGGAGCCTCATATCCATGGCTCCTGGCTGCTTGGGTTTTGGCGCAACAACCAGTGGAGATACCCATGGGGTAGGACCTGATATCTTCTCAATGACTTCTTGGCTTTCAAGTTCTTGCAGTTTTTTCTCTACCAGTGGGCGGAGATTAAACAGAACGCTTCTGTGTCTGAGTGCCGTGGCCTTGATGGCTTTGTCAATGTGCAGAGCGACTTGGTGAATTTTTTAGCTTTCCCAGACCTTGGAACAGTTGAGGGATGTCGTTCAGCAAGTCTTCCGCGGGTGTGTCTTGGATTTGTTTTACGAAGAACACCAGCTCTAAGTCCTCTGCAGTGTGGCATCCGAGCAGCGTGCCTTTCTGGCCTTCGGTGACATGGAATTTGGTCTTGAGAGTGTGGTCAGAGCTTGTGACGTCAACTTCATCGTGCCCATGAGCGGGAGAGGCTTGGTACCCCCGTACGTGTAGATTTTTGCCAGGCTTGGGGGAAGTGGTGGACGAGGACCTAGCTTCTCATACTGGCTCGAGTCCATCATGTTCACTGACGCTCCGGTGTCGATTAGGTCCAGAATCGGGATGTCATTGACATGTACTGTGCACAAGGGCGGTGGACGTCTCTTGCGACCAAATCGTCCGGCAACGGAGATTACAAAAATGTCATCTTCATCGTCCTTGAAATGGGCGGTGGCTCCTTGCTGTGGCTGTACCTTTGCATAGGGGGGGTTCTCTAATGTCAGATGATGTAGGGTTGTGGCATGTGCCCTCGGTGCACCTCCTCTGAGCCGCCCTCTGCCACCGCGGCAGACGCTTGCATAGTGATTGATTTTGCTGCATTTGGAGCATGTCTGGCCTCGTGCCGGGCACTGGTCCGATGGTTTATGGTCGAAACCGCAATACCCACACTTTTCTTGTTGACTCCCTGGGGTAGTCCGCAGCTGTGCCGGCCCCGGGCATAGTTGCAATGCATCCACCGTCTCTTCCTTGATCGGGGTAGTCCTCATGGCTGAAGGAGTGGGGGTATTCCGAACTCAAGCAGCTTCCATTTCTTCCATCCGGCTGTTGGAGAGTTCAATCAAGCGTGCGAGGATCAGGATTTCATCCGGGGACATTCCCGGTTGGCGGAGTATTTGACGTTGAAGTGCAACTGACTTGCATCCCTGTATGATTTGCGCGCAGATCTACTCTCGTTGATCAATGTTCACGTACGTGCGTGCGAGCTTCCGCAATGTGGCGTAGAACAGGTCTACTGACTCCGCATCCGTCTGCTTAGCTTGACGCAGTTTGAAACGCTCCTAGTCGGGATTCATCTGGGGGTCGAAATGCCTGTTGAGGGCAGCTAATGCCACGTCATAGTCATCCTCCTCCCCAGTGTTCAGCAGAGTCTCAAAAAGTTCATAGAGCTCATCACTCCCAAAGTGCATCAGCAAAGAGCGCTTCACGGCCCCGTTGGTCTCTCTCGTGCCGCGAAATTAATGGTTGAGGCGCCCAAGCCATAGCCTTTACCAAGGCGCAGCCATTGCAGGATCAGCTAGCTGGCTAAAGGGGGGCAGCGGAGTGACAGAGGCGTGCGAATATGGTAAGGGCGGTACCTGGGCAGGCTGAGGATGCTGAGGAGGTTGTAGGTCCCCCATTGGCGCTGTGGTACAGGTTGTGGAATGCTCTTGGGACAGGAGACTGTGGAGGTGTGTTCTGGTTCACTCTTTTGGTGTCTTGCTGACAAGGGTGCTCCTTCATGATGATGCCAGGACACTGGGTGTGATGGGGCTGAATCTGCGCAGATGGCAGCCCTAGTGCTGCTAGGCTAATTCGCATTCACTGTGGGCCTCCCTCCCCTGTCTTCATGCAGGCCTGCAGCCACGTCTCCTTCTCGCAGAGGCAGCGGTGGTCACACGCAGGGAGGGAGGCACTCAACGTGTGCAGCCAGGTTGCATGTGTCTGCCACTGGATAAATCCCATCTCAACTGTCGTGCCAGATGTGGGCTTTGAGTCACGGAGCTGCAGCCTGTGACTGTGCTTGGAGACGTGAGGAGTTGGAGCCGGCCGATGCTGTGAAAACAGGGCTGCAGCGTAGGAAGGCCACGCCCCTGACAAAGCGCACACAGCGCAGGCCGCGACTGGAGCCGGCCACCGCTGCAGGCTGGAATTCGGAGTCTCTGGAGGTAGGTACACGCACCGCCGGGCCCGTTATGGCAGGCAGGGGCGCCGTGGACCGCCAGAGAGGCGGAGTCGTCAGGGCGAAGAAAAGCCTGCAGCGTCTCGACGGCCCAGGCCGCGGGATAGTGAGGACGGCTGGGGGTCAAGGCGAGGGGTCCTCTCTCCCCTCATCACCAGTGTGGCATGCTGCACCAGGTGAGGGGGGTAGGCCTGGCAGCACACAACAATAACGAGACCTGCACACAGATGACTCGTTGGGCAAGGTGGTCACGTGCGACCCCACCCTCTTTATTTATCCCCTCCGGCCAAGCCCGGCCACTAGGAGTGCAAAAGGATACAAATCGAGGGGAGAGGCCGGGTGGCTCTCTACAGTCATGGATGCTGGCCAGGGGTGAGACGGAACTCCAAGGTGTGAGACTCAGTTTCAAGGTGTGACACCGTGCCCTGAGGTCTGACACTGACGAAAGGCAGTGGGGTCATTGAGAATCGGGAGAGACAGTATCAATCTGCGCGACTCCATTAAAGGGTACCAGTCTCTCGAAACAGGCTGAGAAAGAGCGAGTTCAAGTGTATGGGACCTAACTCGAGCTGTGAGAATGTGCTGCAGCGGGTGAGACTCTAATAAGAAACGTTGTGCAAATCTAAAAAATAAAAAAAAAGATAAGTATGGTGTTCCTTATTATCAATATTTTAACTTCTGCCAGTTGTACCCACCACATCTATGACAACTACTACAGACCAGAAGTTATTGAGTAGATTTTCTTTCGTGTTCCACTAACATAACTGGCAACCCTGCCCTCGCACGTGCACACATATATATATATACCTGCCATTCATGAAGCCCTGATAATTCACGTCCCGTCCCCGCAGGAGTCGACGTCAGGCGTAGGTTCAACGGTCGTCAGCCCTAGGCTGGAGGAGGCACGTGGATAGCCCCTAACTGTGGAGAGAGTGATAACAGTAACTGCAGGGCACAAGTTCTAAAAAAAGAAGTGGGGGGACTAACCTAGTTAATCAGTATGCAAGTGGCATCGCAGCGCGTGCCATCGCAGCGTGTGACATCACGGCGCGTGACATCACAGCGCGTGACATCACAGGAACTGGCATCACAAGAAGTGATATCAGATCTTAAGCCCTCACATATATGTTTAGCAGGTCTATCATGTGTACATTTGAGCCCATTTGGAGCATACTTGCAAACCCTCCTGATTTAGGCAGAAGATTCACACTTTTGTACGCTACATATAAAGCAATGTTACCTTTTGTCAGCGTTCAGCTTTCTATAGCCATAGTGCTTTAAAAGAAATAGTGATATTTAAATTATTACAACGCCTTCTCGAGGGTAATAAGCGTATATAAATGCAATTTATTTAGTGCAAATACTGGGAAAGATCAACACATCTGACGTTCTTACAGTGCATGCATATCTCCTAAACAGAGCCTGAACAAAGTGAAAAGCTGCCTCTCTAAGTATGTGTGAAGTGCTAACAAGGTGCGAGGCTTTGTTTCCCTCTGCTGCATTTGCATCAGGTGTGAGGCTCCTGACTGCTGCCAGCCAGGAAACTCCAACAAAAGGAGGCTTGATGACCCCTGAGACTCGGCCTTTGTTATGGCCGAGTATCCCAGCAGGAGTCAGAAATAAGAGAGTCCTGTCCTCGCCTGCACGTTGTTGTGATCGAAAGCAGACAACAACGTGCAGGCGCTGCTGAATGTGTCCCGGTGTTTGGAAATTACACCGGGACGAATTCAGCATCTTTTTAGTGGGGCCCAACTTCTTGGCAGGGTGGACGGCATCCACCCTGTGAAAGAAGTGGGGGGACGCCGTCCACCCGCCTGGACCCCCGACTCGTGCCCTGAGTAACTGACACACTGATGCAGACACTGATTGACACGGTGATGGAAACGTGGACTGGCGCAGTGTTGGAGGCAGTGATGGCTGTAACATAACAGGGATGGAGACATTGACTGACACTAATGGAGACACTGATTGACTTGGTGCTGGAGGCAATGACGAATGTAACACACACGGTGAATTAGACATTGACTAACACATTGATGGAAAAATTGACACAGCGATGGAGACACTGACTGACACGATGATGGAGACACTGACTGACAGTATGGAGACATTGACACAGTGATGGAGACATTGACTGACAGTGATGGAGACATTGACTAACAGTGATGGAGACAGTGATGGAGACATTGACTAACAGTGATGGAGACAGTGATGTCAGTAACAGGGCTAGCAGTAACGGGCACCCGGTGAGGCATTGCTGACCAGTGATGGAAACCGCGCAGGTCCTACAGATTGGACACACTGTTGTACAGAGAGATTGAGGCAGTGTAATTGGCTCTTTGAGCCGAGAGAGAGGTGCACGCGCTCGCTCTCCATGGTTACTCGAAGTGTGCAATAGACACGGCGTGGAGATGCTCCCGGAATACGCAAGCAGGAATCAGTGAGAGGAATGCAGACTAGAAAGCAATAGAGCATCGTAACCCCCCACCTCCCCCACACACACACTCATTGGAAGATCCTCCTGACGTCACAGCGTGTCACTATCTGACACTAGGAATGGCAATGAAATGTCAGCCCTGATCAACCATGAGGAGCGAGAGGGACCGGAAAGAGGGAGGTGAGGGAGAGTCGTGGCTCGTGGAGGAAGAGGAAGGAGGGAAGTCTGGACAGTCAATCTTAGAAGAGGCAGAAAGGCAAGAAAGAGTGAGGAGAGGAGAGTCAATGACGATAAGTGTGAGGGCAGGAAAAAAGGGCGAGAGAGAATAAAGTGAGGAAATTACGGTTCAATAAAGAGGCATAAAAGGAGGGAGATGGGGTAGGGAAAGAGAGGAGGGAGGAAGACTGTGGGAGAGAGAGGGCCGGGAAAAAGAGTGAAAGGAGGTGAGAGTAGCATGGAGAGAGATAAGATCTGTTTCTACCCCTTATAAGGGATAAGGGGTAGAAACAGAAAAGAAGGGAGAGTGATAGAGGAAGAGAGGGAGGACGACTGGAAAGAGAGGGGAGTCGTGGAGGGAAAGACCGGAAGGAGATAAACAGTGAAAGAAGGAGAGGCGAGGTAATGGTGAAAGAGAGATGGGTGAGAGAAGGAGAAGGTCCAGAAATTGGGGGGGACGGGAGTCATGGAGAAAAAGAAAGAATTAGAAATTGGAGGAGGCGGAGAAGAGAGAGGTGGTCAAAGGGAAGAGGAAAGTAATTTAGGAGGGGAGGGGAGGAAATATGAGAAATTAGTAGTGTGCGCTCTACAAGGAGTGGGAGCAGAGCAGAGTACAATAGAGTAGAGTAGAGAAGAGAAGAGTACAGTACAATACAGTAGAGAGGGGGGAGAGTCAAGGGAAAAAGGAAAGGGGTCTGAAGTAAGCGAGGAAGGAAGCCTCATTTATGAGAAGATTTCGGGTTTTGTAAAGCGTTACAAAACTCCTAATAAATGGAGGAGAGAGGTTTCAGAAAAGAATTCAGGAGGAAGAGTTGCTGACGGTGGAGAGGAAAGCCAGGGCCGGCGCTAGGCATGGGCAGCGTGGGCGGCTGCCCAGGACCCCGCTCTGGTCGCAGCAGTGGGGCCTCGCACCTTTAAAGACTTCAGTGTTTCGAGGCCCAGAGGGCCCCCTAAGAGTTTAAAGGTTTTCTTTTTTTATCCATTTCCCCTGCTGGTCCCTCTCTCAGGGCCTAATCGCTGCATCTAAATGATGATGGCAGCGATTTGATAGGTACTTAAACTGCCCTTACGTGTGAAGTGCCCCCTGCCCTTGTATGAATGAAAAGCAGGATATCCTGCAGGGCGCACAACAAAGGATAGAATGACGTCCTGTCACGTGAAAACTGCTCACCTAGGATGAGGGAAAACTGGGAAAGGAAGCATAGAGGTGAGAAAAAAGGGGGGGAGAGCAGATAGGTGTGAGTATGGCAGTGAGACAAGGGGTGCAGGCAGAGGAGCAGACAGCTTAGACAAGTGGCTGGAGCAAGGCTTTATGTGTCTTAGACCCAGCAGTAAATTAGAACGGACATTGAAACGGGCCCCATATCATTTCTGATATTCATGTACTTACTTGACCTGCAAAAAAACTGGTCTAGTGTCTGCATGATGAAGGTATGACACGTTTGCAGGGTCGGACTGACCTATAGGGCAATCAAATCAGGCTGTGCCCGACGGTATAATCTGTCAGGTCAGTATGTAGGCTGTTTTTTTGGTTGTTTATAGGCCTGCTTTATGGTCATATGAGCCGTTTTTTTTACTGTTGATTTTCGTGATATTAAAACAAACATTGCTTACATCAAACTCAAATCTATGCAGTCTTACATACCTTACAAAATCGTATACAGCGTGTCTTTAAAAGTTAAAAACTGCTCTAATTTGCAAATACAGAATTTTTTTCTAGCTGCCTAATTCACTAATGGGGGCCACTTTTATTTCGTGCTGGGGCCTATTTCCTGTCTCTGACAATGCATGTTAGGGTAATACATGGCAGGAAATTAGTTCCTGTTTGTAGTTCACATGCGTCACTTAATTTTACATTCCTTAAAAATGTTAGGTATTTCCAGGATGTGTGTTTCTGTAATTCGTTTCACAGCATATTACGCTTGTATGGTGCACACTTTGTACTGAGTCGCCTCCAGGTGTTTATAACAGGCTACAATTGAAAGCTTTGAACTTGAGGCTGAAGGCAGTACAACTTTCTCACTGTGCCCACCTGGGGGTCAAAAAGGTGTTCAGAATGCATGATCATTCAATACATGGCCTCTCTGCAGAGAACACAGAGCAACAGTACAGTATTCAAGTTGCAGTTGTGATTCTGTGCAAATGTGTGTGAAGGAGGCACTCATTGGTCAAAACAGTGACATGCTGAAAGTAAAATAATTTGTTGTTGTTACTCATTTATCCTAAACAGCTAACAACCATTGACAAAATCAATACTCCTGGCTGTTTTTAGGTGTATGTCAGTTGTTGTGTTATATTTCTGTTTTCAATCACGGAAAGCCCAGAGAGGAAACAAAGTACCGGTCAGATTGAACTCTATGTAGAATCACAGAAATTTAGATTACCTGTTTAAGCTACACCCTTAATTACATAGACCACACCCCTTTTAGAGACCCACTCATTTTTTTCAGCCACCTTAAAGGCCTGGGCTGGCAGAAAGGGAGACAGGGAAGAGGAGAGATGGATGTAATGGGCAGAATCCATGCGAACAGGCTGGTAGAGAGATTACGAGACGAGGTGAAGGGCATTACATTCAAAAGACAAGGATGTAAGAGGGGTAGAATCCATGCGAAATGGTAGGAGGCAGGGAAACTGGTGAACTTTGAAATGCAGAGGTTCCTAATGAAACATTTAATAATTTGTTGTGTGCCAGGCATGCCTCACACTTCCTAGTGGTTTTGGGGTTTCACCCTCCTCAAGAATACTTTGAAAAATGTCAGAAGATAGTATTTTTGGCCCATTTTCCATAAAAAGTGGTCCACAGGTCATGTGTGACCCATTCTTACCAGTCTGCACCACTTTCTTGTGCCTCATTCTCATGTAAGAACTGCACTCCTGTCTTTTCTCTTCTGTAATCACCACTTTCCCATATGCTCCATTTTACCCTTTCAATCAACACACTTTCCTGTCTGCAACATTCGCCCCCATTAATCACCTCTCTTTATTGTGTAATGTTCTCTAGTGCGCAACATTCTGCTCTCTAAGCTCCTTTCTCTTTAGAACACCATTATAATCCCATGTGTACTGTGCCTGTGTTGTCTCCTCTCTTCCTAGTGGACAAAACAGGAGCAAGCGCTCATTTGTATGTGAATCTTATTGTAAACATTACTGCTAAATCAGGTGAAAATTCTTTTTGCAACTATTTGTGCCATAATTGCAATGGTCAGCAGGTCACAAGTTTGAATTGGCTATTAATAAAACATATTTACAGAGCGGCAAATGTGTTAAAGTAAGCGATTTATAAAAAAAGTTAGTGTTCCATTTAATTTTCTTCGCAATTGAAGCATTTCCACCCCTTGAAATGTGTTCCTACTCAAGGGTAGACATTGCCAGTCTAAAATAGTTCAATCAAATTAATATATGTCTGCTTTATACCAAGGACTCTCACTGTTTTTCACAAAATATATGTTTATGTTCAAACTCTGAAACAGGAAATACTGCAACCCAGGAGATACATGAGAGAATAGTGCCAACAAACCATATTGATCCATTGTCCTAGCTCAAAGTAAAATTATGGTTACTACTTAGGGAATCCATCTTTATTTACACATGCAATAAGGCTCTGTTACTGGACACTCAAAAAGTAAGCATGCTGTGACAGTCTTCTCAGGTAGGTGACACTGTATCATCATAGGTGATTCCCAGCTCAAAGATTTTTCACAGTGTGATCATAGGCTAAGAAAGCTGACCCAATGTGTGACCACCTGCATAGTATGCTAAGGCTTTAGTGTGGAAACACAACCTGGCCAGTGGGGAGCAAAACGGACAGGAGAAACAAAGAGCAGTGGAAGCAGTTCAACTTACCAAGTGGTACTGAGACAGGTTTCTACATACTAGCTCTTCTCTTCTGGTTCACTCAGTCCTCGAGTCTGTGTCTCTGCCATGAGTTTGCTGACAACCCTATCAGAAGACAGGATAGGAACAGGGGCTGACCCTTCTACAGCCCCACTGTATCATGGCTTCTGATAGGGCTTGGGGTGATAATGCTACAAATGCATCACCACCCAAGCATGCTCCTGTGTTTCACAGATGTGCATTTTAGGCAGCATTCTCAGCTTCTCTATGGCTTGTGAATGTGTGAGGAGTGTGAGAAGGAGCATAGCACTGACGAAAACAAACACGCAAACTGACTGTTAGTTTGGGTGTTTATACTTTTTGCCTTTCAAAGCTGTTCAAAGCAGCTTCTTTTTGCCTGTTGATACAAGGCAGCGGTGCTCTAGTGGCCTCAGGCACCAGCTGGCACTGGTAAAAGGATTGGGGATAGAGGAAGGGTAGAGGTGGATGTAAAGAAGGAGAACAAGTAAAACAAAATAAGAGACTGGGGGAAGAGTGGCGAAGATCAGCACATGGAGAGCAGAAGTAAATGTTACAGAGTCAGAACCAGAAAGAGGAGAGTAGAGATGGGGGAGAGCTGAAACATGAGGAGTAGAACTTGGAGGGAAGAGGTGGATCTAAAGAGTGCAGAACCAGTGAAAAAAACTTGAGGTTGGAGAGAAAAATAAAAGGTGCAAGATAGTGCATGAATGGGAACAGTAGATATAAAAGAAGCATTAGGAGAATTTAAGTAGCAGGAAGAGGGGAACGTGAGAGGTGGATGTAAGAGGTTAGGATCACCAATAGAAGGTAGGTGGCTGGGTAGGGAGGGAGGGGAGAGGTAGCCATTACAGGGACAGAATCAGTGAGAAAAGATTAGAGGCTGGGGAGAGATGAGAGATGAGGTGTGCAGCAGGGGGGAGAGAAGGGGGGGAAAGAGAAGCAGAATCAGTGAGAAAAATAAGAGGCAGATGGATGTAAGAGATTCAGAAACAGTGAGACAAGGTTCAATGTTCGAGTGAGAGATGATAGGTGAAGGGTAGCACATGGATGGGAGCTGGTCAGAGACACAGTGCCAGCAGAGAACTAAAGTGGAGAGAGAGAGAGAGAGGGACTAGTGAGATGTGGATGTAAGAGGGGCAGAATCAATGGGTACTCTAAGAGTCAGGCAGAGAGAGGATGTGAAGCGTAAAGCATTGAGGAGAGAGAATACCTTATTGTCTAAAGTTTACATTGAATTGAATTGAAGAAGATTTATAACGCGCATGGCTGCCCCAGCACCGAGGCGTCCCAGCGCTACCCAAGTACAGATGACCAGAGAACAACTAAGGAGAGGAATTATGCCGGGAAGAGCTAGGTCTTTATGGCTTTGTGAAATGCCAGGTGGTTCTGGATCCCTCTGATGGACACTGGGAGAGAATTCCAAAGTCTAGCTGCTAAAACTTTAAACGAACGGCCTCCAGCTCTGGCTCTTAGGACTCGAGGAGTACATGCAAGCACTTGGTCAGCTGAGAGTAGAGAGCGCCTTGGGACATAAAGCGTTAGCAGATCAGCCAGAACCAGAGGTGCTTGGTGGGTCAAGATTTTATGGGCGATGCACAGCGTCTTAAACTGAATTCTTTTTTCAATTGGCAGCCAGTGTAGCTTAGGTAAGAGCTTGGACACTGAGCAGGATTTCGGGAGCGCTAGAAGAGTGCGAGCTGCCGCATTTTGAATTCTTTGAAGGCGCTTAATACTGGTTTTATTGGCGCCTAAGTACAGCGAGTTTCCGTAATCCAGCCTAGACAAAATCGTGGCCTGAATGATAGTCTGGCGAGTTTTGGTCTAAAAGCTGAGTAGAGGTTTTAGTCCTCGCAAGAGTCCAAAGCAGGTCCCTGCAACTGATTTGGATTGAGTGTCAAAAGACAAACGACTATCAATCCAAAATCCTAGGTTCTTAACTGCCTCCTTAGGTAAGGGTGCCGGTTTTAGCTTATCTAGCCACCACTGCTCTGGCCACAGATCACAGTCTCTCCCAAACAGTAGTATCTCTGACTTACTTGCGTTCAGCTGCAAGCAGTTTGCGGCCATCCAATCAGCGATCGCTAACAAATCCTCCTTAAATTTAACAAGGTTGTTTTTACATTTACTATATACAATAATTACTTTACATAAAACTTCACAAAATGCTGATAAAAAGCACCATTAAAATTCAACACATTTTAATTAAAAATTAAAGACAAAGTTAAGTATTTTTCTCCCAGAGCTTAACCGTATGTGTCAAGAGCTTTACAAGGTTACCCACCACTTTTACAGAACCGACTTTAAAGCACAATAATACAGCCTCTGGTATTGTTCTTATGCCCTCAGCATTAAACATTGACTTTAAATATTTTTTCCGCACGTCTAGTAGGGCTGGACATAGGCACATTATATGTTCAATGGACTCTTTGGCTAACTTGCACATTCTACATGACTTGTCAGTGCAGCCCTTTAGTTTCCATGAACCATCAAAAGGCTTAAAAGGGAGGTAAAAATACCTGAATCTCAGAAATGCGTTTTTTGTCCTGAGCCCGCAAATTAAAATGAAAGTAAGGTTGCCTTAAGCTAGAAAAGGTGTCTGAAATATATCTGCTATGCTTATATCTGGAGGCTGCATCTATGTCACTTCTCAAGATTAGGTTTTTCACTCACTTTTTTTAATACTAATTTGCGCACTGCTCTTGGCATGGATGCTAGTGCCACTATCGAGGGGAACCTATATTCTTACAATAGCTCTTCCAGTCGCTTCTCTCCATTGAGGAGATAGGTGGATATAATAGATAGAACCAGTTGGAAATTGGATGAACTTGGGGGCATGGGAGAGATGGATGTAAGAGGGACAGAGTACACATGGTAAGGTAAGGTAAGGTAAGAGTCTGAGGGAAAGATGAGAAAAAGAGTAGAGCATTGAGGGGTAGGTGGATTTAAGAGGGCCAGAATCAACAAGAAAAGATCAGATGCTCTGGGAGGATGGAAGGGGAGACATGGATGTAAATGAAGCAGAACAAGGAAAGAAGTTATGAGGCTGAGGGAGAGATGAGAGTTAAAGGGGAGCATGTGGGTAAGATGTCTGTGTTCATAAGAGACAGAACCCGCAAGGGAACATAAGCAGAGTGGAGAGAAGTAATGGTGAGAGGTGGATGGAAGAAAGCAGAACCACCGAAAATGTTGAGGTTGGGCGGAGGGAGACAGGAGGGTAGAGGTTGAAGTTAGATGGGCAGAACCAGCAAGAGAAAGTTGAAGCAAAAAAGTAAGAGTCTGAAGGGAGGTAAAAATGCTCTAATACTCTTCAGCCGGCTCAGAAATTACAGCATCTTCAGACATCACCTTGTTGCCTCTTCCTCAAAAATTCTAGAAAAAAGAGGTCAACTTCCAAATTTCTTTCATAAAAAGTAAGTTACTCATTGACAATGTGCAGGTTGGCTTCTGACAACTCTAGGAGTTTTAAGTAGCATTTCGTACTGATTCAGATGATTTGTGGCTGACCCTTGAGGTTTTTATGACAGAACCCCCCATGCATATACCACACATACCTTTACAGTCAGTACCCCAACTGCGACATTACCATGCGTCGCTTTACCAAGCAAGTCACTACAATGACTTGCCTTAGGGGGTTGCTAGACTTTGGAATAGTATAAATTACTATTTCAACTGTAGTCCAACAGCACATCCCCTAAGCAAGTCGTTTTAACAACTTGCGTGGTAAAGGAATGCGCGGTAATGTCGCAGTCGGGGTAGTGACTGCGGTGTAAAGGCACATTGTGGTATTGACTGTAGTGTAAAGGATGTTTCCCATTCTTGTTCATGGAGTCAGAGCAGCCTAAATATTACTAAACATTAGTGCCACATTTGACACAGTTTCCCAGCCAGTGCTTATAAATCAACTAGTACAACCTGGAAATTAAGGTATTCCCCTGGTGTGGCTAACCGCTATCCTATTTGGGAAATCTGAAGCAAGCCACTCATCACTTGTTTCTGTTATGTACTAAACCTCAGACTTGTGGAATTTATTGGGTCTCCGCTGTTTAATCTTTATCATTCCCAATTAGCCTTACTCATTCAGTCCTTTGGTTTCTTGTTGCTATCTTGCGCATATTGGTACCCAAACATTCATTTCCCTCCGTGGCAATCTGCCCAAGAATATGTTTGGTCTTGCATGCTAGCAGTTAATTTCTGAACGAAGACAAATTCAGTACAACTTTATAGTGACACAGCAAGGGTTCTAATTTTTAAAAGATCTCATACCATATGGTGTCCTCTTTATTGGCTTGTGGAGCTGGGTCAATCACCCACATTTGCACAGTCAGCAAAAAAATCTTCCAGCATCTCTTTTTTTCAGAACAGATTAACCTTGTTTCATCCACTTGCTTTTACTACATCCATAAGTAACACAAAATCATCCCTTTTCTCCCCTCTCACTGCAGTAAGGCTGTTATACAGTCCATTATATTCTCACCACCTTGGGTTTCCTGCCTTTTTTACATTCAGTACCCTTCAAATCATTCAGAACAGTAGAGGGCTCCTCATCTGAGACTGCTGCATCGCCAGGGCAATTCTTCTCACCTTTTTGCTGTCTGCTGGGTTTTTGGTTTGAAATCCTCTATCTACAAGGCACCATACATTCATCATTATGCACTTCATTAAAAAGGTTCTCTCTTTGTACAACACTCCTTATGTTAATTCCAGAATCCTGTACTCTGTGCCAACCAAACTCCTGTGCCACCGAAAATTTAGAGGTCCCTGATTGGAGGCAGATCCTTCTCTTTTCTAGATGTGCAAGACTGGAACTCTCTCCCTCTTGAACTATGGTGTAACTCCAAACTTTTGCAAAAACACTTAAAACTGTCCTTTCTCCACATTAGTAAAGTCTGCACCTCTCCTTTGGAGCTCTCTTAGTGCCAGGATGCCCGGTTAGCATATCAAATTCATTTATCAAATTAAAACTGTCCTTTCTCCACATTAGTAAAGTCTGCACCTCTCCTTTGGAGCTCTCTTAGTGCCAGGATGCCCGGTTAGCATATCAAATTCATTTATCAAATTCAATAGAACAATAACACATTTTAAATCATTTAATGTATTTCTATTTAATACAGATGTAAAATATAGGTACGCATTTATTATTAATTTTTAACCATTTTACTCACATCCAAACTTAGAGGGTCATTATGATGTCTGGCGGATCGCCGCCGCCCGTATGGCGGTGGCGATCCGCCCTCCATTCCTGTCCACCCGCACAACATTCCCCTCCCCGCCATATTACGATGGCGGTGGGGACCCAGGCGGACGGAAAGACCGTCTGCCGCTTTTCCGCCGGTCGACTCGTCGACCGGGCGGAAAAGGGCTCTAACATGGTGGCGGTGTCTGCAAGACACCGCCATCCATATTAAGATGCTGGCGGAAAGCAGCCTTTCCATGGCGGTGTTGCCGCCATGGAAAGGCATGTGGTCTTTGCTTTTGGGGGCCCGTTGCGGGCCCCCAGGATTTGGGGGGGTGCACATGGGGGGTACCTATGGTACCCCCCTACATTTGAATGCACAAGGTGGCAGGCACCGCACGGTGCCTGTCACGTTGTGCATTCAAATGCACAACATGCGTTTTTTGCATTGCGGCGGGTGCTGGTGACAGCACCGCCTGCCGCAATGCGAACAATACGGGATGCCACCGCCACCGTGGCGTGGCATCCTAATACCCATGGCGGGACCGCCACACCCCTTGCGGACGGTCCCGCATTCCGCTGCGGTGGCGGGCGCACATCGTAATGATGCCCTAAGTAAGTAGCTTCTTGCAAAGAGGCTTCAACAATGCTGTATAATCTGTGATCTCTGAATAAACTGCACATTTTACAAAACGCAGCAGCTCCTCTCTTAATGAGAATTCCAAAGTTCAAATCTTTCTCACATGTATAGTTGAAGCTACACTAGCTTCCCATTAGAAAGGAAGTAGCCTTCAAGGCACTGTATACTGCTCACAACATAGGTCCTGAGTACCTTAGAGAAAATTCATATGGTACACACCTAGGGGAGCTCTTCAATCAACCCACTCGGGAACAAACTAAACTAAACAAAGAGTCCTGGAGTGGCAGAAGCTTTATCTCGTTCCTTGCAAACTCTGAAACAAAATGTCTTTGCATTTCAAAGCCCAGTCCAATTTGATCTGTTTTAGAAAAAAACTTAAAAACCTGGCTTTTTTCAACTATGTTGCCCAATTAGCTTTATTTACTGTTACAGCTGCAGACGCCAGCGCCACATTGGCACGCTCTATAAACAATATCAATATAATTATTGGCCAATTGAAATGACTTCCTATGATATCACTTTTTGTGAAGTTAAATCTTATGCAAATTATAGGGGCCTCGCATTTTCCTATTCTGCCCAGCGCCCCATGAATCCTAGGACCGGCCCTGGGAAAGACAGCAGAAAAGAGAGTCATGGAGGAGAGATGGGTCAGGAAAACGAGTCACAGAGGAGATGAAGAAGAGGCCAGGAAAGACTCATTTTCTTTCTTTCTTTCTTACTTACTTTCTTTCTCTCTATCTCTCTTTCTTTCTTTCTCTCTCTTTTTTCTTTCTTTTTGTTTCTTTCTTTGTTTCTTTGTTTCTTTCTTGTATTTACAGAGTGCGCTATCACCCAAAAAAGGCATCTTGCAATTGGAGGAGGGTCAAATGACAGCAAGAAAAAGCCAGGTTTTCAGCTGTTTTCTGAACGATAGATAGGTGTGGTTGTACAGTGTAAAGAGTGAGGGAATCTGAGTTTCATTATTTATCGCCAGAAAAAAGAAGCTCCTACCCCGATGCGATGAATGAGAGGCTGCAGAACGAGCTGATAAGGAGATCTCAGTGATCAGGCAGCACTATAAGGCATGAGTCTGTTGTGAATGGATAGAGGACCACAGTTGGACAAGGCCTTGTGAGCAGTACATAGCGACTTGACGACTGATCGTTTTCTAACATTCAGCCAATGTATGGAAGATAGGGGAGCGGATACTAAGGGGTTAGTTGGGAGGCAGAAGATCAGTTGGGCCCCTGAGTCTTAAACCACTTGAAGATGAGAAATGAGATATTGAGGTAATCCTAAGTAGAGGGAATTTCCCTAATTCAACTGGGACAAGATAAAAGTTTGCACGGTGGTCTTGCAACAGGAAGTGGGAAGTAAAAGAATGATTTTGCACAGGGATCCGATGACAGAGAAACAGGAGGCAAAAACCTGTTGATATGGCTGGCAAAATATCAATTGGATTTGATGAGGAAGCTTAGATTCTTGCCCAATGAGGCTGCGGTAGGAGCAGTCCACAGGTCTGCAGGCCACCAGTCGGTAGAGCAGGTGGCGATGTCTGTGCTAAAGAAAAGCAACTCTGTCTTGTCACAGTTAGTTTTAGGCAGTTTGCATGCATCTATTTTGCATAAAGTGAAATGCAGACAATTAACTTATTTTTGGGAAGATTAGCATTCTTAGAGATGGAGAGAATGATCTGAGTGTCATCAGCATAGGAAATATCTTGAAAGCCAAATGATCAGGCCAAAGCTGCAAGGGGGAGAACGTACCTGTTACAAAAGCATAGAGCTTAAAGAGGAGCATTGGGGAATGCCAAAAGAAAAAGGCCGGGTTCAGGAGGCAAAAGGAGATAGAGATACCGCTTGGGAACAGTTGGTACGAAAAGAGCAGAACTAGGATCAGAAAGGAGGTCAAACACGTACATTATGGAAATGCTAGATAAGGATGTCATGAGACACCATATCGAATGTGGCTCAGAGATCGAGGAGGATCAAACGAGCTGAGCTGCCCTGATTAAAGAGAAATCTAATAACATAGGTCATTGCAAGGAGAGCTGACTCAGTATTGTGTTGAGGCCTAAAACCACATTGAGAGTAATCGAGAAAAACATTTGTTTCCATAAAGTTAGAAAGGATTCTGTTGACATGTTTTTCTAAGATTTTGGTAGGAAAAGGGAGCAAGGAGATGGGGCGATAGATACTGAGAGTGGCAGGGCCTGCTGAGGGTTTTTCAGAAGGGGAACCAGAAGCACATGTCGCCATGAATGTGGGACAGTCGCAGAGCCTAGTGCAAAATGTAAGGTCAGGCAAGGATCCAGTGGAGAACTAGATTTAGTAGACTTGGTATAGAAAGTGACATCAGAGATAGGTGGTAGCTTATGAAGAAAGGCGGTCAGATAATTTGAGGAGTGGGCCTCGCAATGCAGAGAGGCATCTGGATGAAAGTTAGCATAGATGTTAGATATCTGGCGAAAAATAAAATCTGAGATTGTTGCATAGCTTTTCCGATGGAATAATTTTAGGTTTTTCCAAGTTGGGATGTAGGAGGGATTTGAGAATAGAAAAGATGGCTCTAGGTTGATTGTTTGATACTGCTATCAAAATAGCGTAGAGGGTTTTGTAAAGTTTTTGACAGTCTTTAATGTCTGATTTGTAAGTGGCCATAGAGGAAGTCTCATAATGTTTCCTCCAGGTTCTTTCCAGCAGTTTACAATGCTGTTTGGTGTCGTGCAGTTCATTAGTATACCAAGGAGAGGAAGGCAGCCTTCTGTGAGGAGATGACCTGTTCATGGGTGCCAGGGAGTCAGAAGAGGAAGCGATGCAAGAGTGTAGCAGCAGTGACATCTTGTGGGAACATTGGAATGGGATTGGTTAAAGCTTCATAGAGGGAGTATGAAGTACTTTTAGAGAGTGCTCGCAGGCATGAAGCATTAAGGTCTGCAGGCTTGATAAGATTGTACTGAGTAACAAGAAAGGAGAGGGGGGTGGCCAGATGATCCGACCAGAGTAAAGGAAGAGGAGGAGGCAGAAGCGAGATCATAGAAAGCAAAATATGACCCAGGAGGTACCTTGCTTTATGAGTAGCCGAGGGTTTGCAAATATACAGGCCATGATTTTGCAGTTGACAGTCATAGAGGAGGAACAAGTCAGTCATCAATGCAAAAAGAGACTGTTAGTGAAGAGATAGAGGAGGGGCGTGCCATGGAAGAGAGGAGAAAGAGAGAAGAACAGTCATGGAATAGAGGGTAGCGGGGGCTTGGAGCTGAAAAACGCATGGGCGAGTAACAGATGAGATGATGGTCCGGACAGAGGGAAGATGGAAAGAACCACGAAGGAGAGAGCAAAACAAACACTTTCGGTTCTGCCTTGTCATTACCTTCTAAAGCTGCAGAAAATGAATGCCAGTCCCTTGTATTTTCTATTGCAGTTCAGTGCTATGTCTATTCATCACTGGTCCTCTGAGACCCTGTTCATCTTCATTCTGAAGAAATTAGAATCAGTGCATTTCGGCATGACTGGTGGACTCACCAAGAACTCACGACAATGCCAGTGACAAGCAAGGCTGCCTCCAGGGCGCCTGCTTGTTTCTATCTTTCTGAAGCAACTCCCACAGGTCCAGCCTCTTCCCAAAAGGAAAGTGGACACAAGTCCATTGCTTACACCATGCCCATAAAGCCATGAAAACCGACTAAGCGGGATTAAGCCCGGAGTCGTTGCAGCGCTTTAGCAAGTAAGCCAAAGTGTGGAGTCAGAGAGAAACATTTAGAAATAAACATCAATAACATAGATAAGTAATTATAGCTGCTATAGTGAGACATAGATATATGAATAATGCAGAGTTCCTTTACAGTCCCAGGGGCAAGAGGCAGTGGGGTATACATCAGGGTTATGGCATTCATAATATGAGTAGTAATGTAACGAGTAGAGAGGGTGAGGGGCAATGCAGAAGGGCAAAAGGAAATGCAGGAGTTTGAAGACATTGAATATTCAAGTGAGCATAAGTGGCAAGTGTCGCTCCAAGGGAGGAGAGACCTTCAGCAGGCTATGCCCTTGTAGGATTAGAAGCCATCAGACAAAATGCATTTTAGTACCAGAATGAGGAGGGTAAAGGGATGAAAGAGTAATTGTCTAGAGGGGCTGGTGTGGCTGTAGCAGGTTTTGAGGTGGGTTTTAAATATCTGAAGTGAGGAGATAGCTCCTACGCACGAAGGAATAGCGTGAGAAGGACCATTTGAGGGTGGTTATTTTCCTGAAGTGAGGAGCCTTGAGGTGTAAGTTGAGGATAACATCTTAGGACTTTGTGTTAGAGGTGTTGAAGAGTTATGACCTTACAGGTGAGACATTCTATTTTCTACGATGAGTGAAATTGTAGTGATGGGCATATGTGAGACTCAAGAAGAGGCGCGATAACATCGAATTTCCTAGTGTTGGTATTCCATAGGACCTGAGCGGGTTTTGAAAAGCCTAATGAGTAAGGCATTTCCATATTTTATGTGAGATATTGCCAAACTTCTATACACCCTTGGGTTGCACTTTGAGAAAATTCTGATCTAAAACAACTTTCAGAAACATGCAACAATCAATGGTCAAAAAAGACTTCAGACATATTCAAAATTCAATTGACCATTTATTGACACGTTTATTTTTAATAATGGTGCTTTCTGTGTCTGTGGTTTGTAATTTTTATGATTAACAAAAATCAGCTTTCATAACTACAAAATCTTTCTGCTGCAGTAAATGTAAGCTTCAAAACAGATTTTCCCTGCGTAAGCATCTACCAATAATTTCTTATGAAGAAATAAATACGTGACAATAATCGTTTAAACACATATAATACGTGCAAAACATTTGACTCAATTATTAGACCACTAGCAGGTAAAATTCCAGATGTGTGTGGATAATACCCAGATACACATTACGGGGAGATAGTGCAGAGAGAAATACTAGCATTGCGGAATGGCTAGGTCATGCCTTTTTTGGATAAAGAAAAGTCACTTACATTTGACAGAAGTCCTAGGAGGGCACAGCGCTGAGACACCTTCTTTCAGCAGGGTTCCTAACCCGAGCAACACCCCCTCCTTGCCCCAGCAGGTCAGAAACCTGGGGATCATTTTTGATTTTGACCTTAACATATTCCCACAAATCAATGTAGTTGCCAAGGGAGCAAACCTCCAACTCTTCTTCCTTCAAACACTCCTTCAAACTGGCTATCAGATTGAGCTGACAAGGGCTATGGTCATGGCCAGTTTGGAAAATGTAATGTAGTTGTTGCATGGATGGAAAATGTCCCCTGCATGGCTCAGGAGAGTATGACACTCTGCCTGCATTCCCCACAGTGACCTCTAATGTTTTATTTTTGGCCTTAGTGCACATAACAATCATTCATGTATACAGGGGCATTTTGTGACATGGAATGTGGGGCAGAGCTCTTTGGTCTGAGGGACACACCGTGTGCATCTCTTTTGCTGAACGTGACTATCACCAGCTCATCAGGATGTAAAAGACTAAGGGGTCGATTCCGATCTCGGTCGGAGGCGCACCCAATACTATTCGGTCGGGAAAAAAGCCATGCGAAAGCCAGTTTCCCGACCGATCCGTACAGCACACCGAACGAGCAAGTACGATGCGCACAACAGCAAAATTCCGGCCGAGCCGTACTCACCCAAACCAGGTCCTGTTCTCCGACCGAGGCGAATCCGGAAACGCCGAATCGAGTCGCACGGAAGGGAAAATGCAGCCCCGTCCGGCCGGACAAGTACGATGCGCTTTCCGTACGCGCCGAACCCGTCGCTACGCACGGCACGTCAAAGCATCCGGGAGAGGCGCACATAAGCTCCGAATCGCGCCACAACACGATCCACGGCTACGAGACGAACACAGCACAGACGAGGACGACGCGAAGCGACGAGGACGAAGCGAAGCGACGAGGACGAAGCCAAGCGACGAGGACGACGCGAAGCAACGAGAAGGACGAACGACACGAACCAACCATGAATCCCTTCGTCCCGATCATACCAATATTCTACATCTACTACCGGAACAGGCACGGACGCGTACGGCGCAGAAGGTAAGTCAGACACCAACCACAAAACACATACAACACGTACACGACACATCACACACATACACTGGGAATCTGAATATACTTACACCAGCAACAGCAGCACCATAGGGGCGGGATGCCCATCACCAATGCCACATATGCACACAGGGGCCTGAATGCGCGCCACCACCCCAACCCAGGGGGGGCTGGATGCCTACCACTACTACCACCCTTAGCCAGGGGGGCAGGATGCCTACCACTACTACCACCCTCACCCAGGGGGGGCAGGATGCCTACCACTACTACCACCCTTAGCCAGGGGGGCAGGATGCCCACCACTACTACCACCCTCACCCAGGGGGGGCAGGATGCCTACCACTACTACCACCCTTAGCCAGGGGGCAGGATGCCCACCACTACTACCACCCTCACCCAGGGGGGCAGGATGCCCACCACTACTACCACCCTCACCCACGGGGGCAGGATGCCTACCACTACTACCACCCTCACCCAGGGGGCAGGATGCCCACCACTACTACCACCCTTAGCCAGGGGGCAGGATGCCCACCACTACTACCACCCTCACCCAGGGGGGCAGGATGCCTACCACTACTACCACCCTCACCCAGGGGGGCAGGATGCCCACCACTACTACCACCCTTAGCCAGGGGGCAGGATGCCCACCACTACTACCACCCTCACCCAGGGGGGCAGGATGCCCACCACTACTACCACCCTTAGCCAGGGGGCTGGATGCCTACCACTACTACCACCCTTAGCCAGGGGGCAGGATGCCTACCACTACTACCACCCTCACCCAGGGGGGCAGGATGCCCACCACTACTACCACCCTCACCCAGGGGGGCAGGATGCCCACCACTACTACCACCCTTAGCCAGGGGGGCAGGATGCCCACCACTACTACCACCCTCACCCAGGGGGGCAGGATGCCTACCACTACTACCACCCTCACCCAGGGGGGCAGGATGCCCACCACTACTACCACCCTTAGCCAGGGGGCAGGATGCCCACCACTACTACCACCCTCACCCAGGGGGGCAGGATGCCCACCACTACTACCACCCTTAGCCAGGGGGCTGGATGCCTACCACTACTACCACCCTTAGCCAGGGGGGCAGGATGCCTACCACTACTACCACCCTCACCCAGGGGGGCAGGATGCCCACCACTACTACCACCCTTAGCCAGGGGGCAGGAAGCCTACCACTACTACCACCCTTAGCCAGGGGGCTGGATGCCTACCACTACTACCACCCCCACTCATAGGATGGACAATGCATGACACAACAAGCACTCCACAACCTAGGGAATGCAAGATTAAGACATCCCCCCACCACCATGACAAGCGTGTGAGCAGGCTGTGTCAAATGCCTACAACACCGAACATGACTTTGAACATACAATGTGACCCCCTAGCACATGTGCCACACATATATGTGTGTGGCACCCACAATGCAAGCAGCCCATGACCATTGTGGCAATGGGGCCTAAACCCCCATCATCACAGTGACCAAAAGGCAAGTGTGGGGTCCATAGCTGAAGCACATTTTGACCATTGTGGCAATGGGGTCTAAACCCCCATCATCACAGTGACCAAAAGGCAAGTGTGGGGTCCATAGCTGAAGCACATTTTGACCATTGTGGCAATGGGGTCTAAACCCCCATCATCACAGTGACCAAAAGGCAAGTGTGGGGTCCATAGCTGAAGCACATTTTGACCATTGTGGCAATGGGGTCTAAACCCCCATCATCACAGTGACCAAAAGGTAAGTGTGGGGTCCATAGCTGAAGCACATTTTGACCATTGTGGCAATGGGGTCTACACCCTCATCATCACAGTGACCAAAAGGTAATTGTTGACAAAGAAAGAGCTGCAACTGCCAAACTGCATGGATCATTCCTGGTCACAGAACCAAAAACTCATCTGTGGCAAAGTAGTGTATGTGTCCCATTGCAACATAAATTGGGGGAGCCAAATACTGCAGTGCAAATGAAACATTCCTTTGGCCATGTGCAGACAAACAACACCCATGGGGGCTGAGACCGTCAACAGTCATCAATGACACAATGACAGAAGTGACCATCAGAATGCAGAACCACATATTTGCACCAATGGGCACACAAATGCAGATACCCTGTGGAGACAGCAGATGTGAGGTGAACAGATACCATACCATGGCAGCAATGGGACACACAAACCATGATCACTGTGCTGACCGATGACCTAGGAGTCCCAGGGACAGCAGGGGAAACACACCAAACAACATACAGCCAATGGCACACCCAAGATATGCCAATGCAGTGGTGCAGATGCACAAACACAAACAGGCAGACCAACACTGTCATCATACACAGCAGGTGAGGGGTGGGGGTGCCAGTGTCCCCAGGCAACAACACAACACATGAGGAGAGCTGAATACCAATCATACAGATGTGCATACACTGCCACACTAAGGTAACTCATGGATCCAAATCCCCTATGTGGGCAAGCAGGCATTGACAGGTGAGAGGGAGCACAAAACACACATGTCACACAGGCACGTAGGAACAACAACTGACACAGCAAGTCACAGACACACCACAGCACCACCCCCAGGGCCCCCACAATGTGGTGACCCTGGGCTGAATAAAAATACCACTGTGATGACAAAGCTAAATGTCGTTCACACTGTGAACCACAGTCAGGTGTCCTGAGCAACTAACTACCATCACACCTACACAAGCACAAATCAATCAGCATGGCCAGTAAGCCAAGGCCAACATGGAGGCAGGGGACTAGCCGGGCAACAACTCTCATCTGCACACACTCAAGACCACACCCTCGACCTCCAACAATGTGCAGCAGTGAAGTACACATGCACTGGTGACATTGCACATGCACCCATGACTATTCCAGGGTGGTGGGTGGGAACCAAGGTGTAGAAACACATCACACATGGACACTCAACAAGACTCCTGAATGTCTGACACACTGCACACTACGCTGTACATGGACATGACGGCAATACCACACCGACCAATGGGATCCCAGCCACAGTCACACACCAATGAAGAAGCCAAGGTCACCCACAAAGAACACACATAGACAACAACCAACATTGCAGCCCGGACCCTAAGGAGTGCCAGCAGTCACACACACAACGTGTCACAATCACTGAAAGATAACACAAACTGGAAATCACATGACAGGGGCAAACAACAAGTGCCAAAGGGAAACCTGACTGTGACCCATCTGCGTCAGCACACAAACTCTGCCCTGACAGCAAACACACCTATGGGTGACACCCTGATGACCAGTAATGTGCCATGCACCCACATCACAGAGAACACAGGGAGAAGACTTTGGGGGAACATAGCTCAAGTCAGCAAGCATCACAAACAGGTACAACACTAGGGATCACAGCATGCGCAGATGAATGAAAGTGAACACACAGACATGCACATACAACACACACCTTGGGCGCAGGCAATGTCACACGTGTACACACTGCCATGAGGGGACTCCACTCCTGTGTGAGGAAAGCTGTGCCATATGTTGCCTCAGTAGGGCCCCATCATGTCAGCTGAGCACTTGGTCACACAATCAACAATTAGCACCAAATGAGGGCTCCCATCACATCAGCCTGGTCATGGATGTGCCAACGGAATCATCAGCACAGATCCAACACACTTGTATAGCAATGTTGCACTGACTACACGGATGAGTCCCTCCCCATTGATGCCCAAACCTGCATGTCCACTGGAGATGGCAACACGGTCAGGGAAGTAGACAAATGCAACGATGGCAGGCACAACAGATGTGCAGGGGTGGAAGCCACAGATATGAAATTGCCAATGTAAGTAGGAAACCCATTGCCAAATACTGAACACATGACACCCTCAGATGCTGCTATTGATGACATGGATACACCACATGATAGGACACATTCCCCCTGGACCACATGGGTTCCTGCACAGTAACACTTCATAATCATGAGACCAGATATCACCATCACTGCAGCAAGGGCATGGTTAGCTGCACCAACAACATGTACATCTGAAGCATGAGCACTAGAGAAAAGAAAGTTGCTTTATTCAGCATATGTGTTGTTTGATAACGACGTCCAGAAGAAATTAGAGCAAAGGCCAATGGCCAGTCCATTGTCAAAGTTCAAACAGGGTGACACTGGCAGATGTCACCCTACGCATGCCTGCACAATACCAGGGACAATCCACTAGGAGGGGCAACCGGGGGGCAGGCCAGGCACCGCAGGGACAGGATCAGGGCTCACCAGGGGGAGTCAGGGAAGGGGTGGTGGGTGCTGGAGAGCCACTGACAACTGCAGTGGAGGTGTCTGACATGGTGTGTGCCGGCACAACTGGGGGCATGACACAGATGTCGTGGGTGCCGGCACAACTGCAGTGGACCCTGCAGATGGGGTGGACAGGTCCGCCACTGCAGTGCCCAAGTCAGACAGGGCGGTAGTGGACTCCACTGCAGTGCCTACCTCCAGGGGAGGAGAATGGGGAACAGGCAAGGTGGGTTGGACAGAGGGGGAGGACACCCTCACCACATCAGTGGCACAGACAAGCGCAGCGGGGGTGTGGTGCTGGGAGAGCAAGTGGCAGGGGGAGAAGGCCGGAGCATCTTGGGGATGGTATATCTGTGGGTGGGGGAACCTGGGGCAGGGTGTGGTGGGGGCACCTGTGCAGTGGGGGCCTGAGGGATGGAGGACGGAGACCTTGTGCCTGAGCTGCAGGGCGGTGGCGGGGTCTTGCTCTTAGCACTCCGGGGGGACTTGCGGGTGGGGGCCTCAGTCCGTCTGCGCCTGGGGGAGGGTGTCCGGGGGCGAGGGGCACTCTGCTCCGTGTGGGTGGGCTTCCTCTTCCCCCGGGATGCTGGAGCAGCTTCATCGGTGGGGAAGAGGCCGAGGTCACAGAGGAAGAGCTGCTGTGACTTTGGGGTTGCAGGTGAGGCAAGGGAGGGTGCTTTGGAGGGAGAGGGAACTGAGGACTGCGCAGTGCATGTGGATGCGTGTGTGTGTTCCAGGGCCCCATCCCCTGTGAGTCTGGCTTCAGTCCCCTGAATGTGCGTGCGTGTGCGTTTTGTCATTGGCGTGTGTGTCAGTGTGCTGGATGTGTGTGTGCTGGTGTGTGCCTGTGCCAGTGTGTGTGTGCCTGGGATGGGTAAGGTGCTGGGGAGTGTGGATGGAGCAGAGGCAGGAGGGGTGAGGGACCGTTTGAGGAGGGACACTGCTGCCGTCAGGGAGGAGTCCATGGACCTATTGCCCCTCTGTAGGTCAGACATGCCCGATGAGATGCCCTCCATGAACGACACCAGCTGAGTCAACAGCGCGGTGTGCGCATGGAGGACACTCAGCATGGCTGTCTGCCCTACATGGAGCTGGCGAAGGAGGTACACAGACTCCTCACTCAGGGCAGCAGGGGACACAGGGGCAGGGGTGCGGTGCCTGGCCCAAAGGAGACACGCTCCCGGACATGGGAGCCTCCACGGACCTGGGGAATGGGAGCCGATGGGAGGGCGGTGGTGGTGCTGGTGGTGGCGGGGACAGCAACACTAGCTGGGGTGTGGTGGCTGCTGACACCCGCCTCCACAAGGGAGTCATCCTCCGAGTTGCTCTGGTCCTCAGCTGAGGTGGATGCTGCTGAGGACTCCTCGGTGTGGCTCCCCTCGCCCTCCGTGCCACTGGGTCCCTCCGACCACTCCTCGGCTGCTGACCCAGTCTGGCTCTCCGGCTCCTCCTGGTCCGTGGAGCTGTCCCCTTCCGTGGCCGTGGATGTATCTGCAAACAATGGGGAAACAGACAGACATCAGTCACCTGCACATAACGCACACACCACTGTGAGCACAGCACATCACAGAGCAAGCCCTGGCATCATTAGTTGTACATTGCTAAAAGTGCACTAATTGAACAGGAGAAGTCAATTGTCAGTCTGATGCCAAGCATGGCACTCACATCCCACATGGCCTTGCACCCATCTGTCTGGTGTCTGTTGGATTGCAACACCCCAGTGTTGACACATGCACCAAGTACACAGTAGTTGGACAGTGCAGAGGACACGGTGTGGACACATCACAGCTCTTGCCACTGAGTCAGTACAGGTTTACGGATGTAAGGGATGCCCAGAGTCAAATAGGAAATGCATGTGATGCATACCAGCGACAGACACCATGATGCACCCATGTCCTGATAGCCAGCGCCACTATGGTGTGCATGTAGCACATGTCACTCCCCTGCAGGATCACCAATCAGTAGACACATGCCATGGCGGAGGCATGACTGCAAAGTCATACATCACTGTCTCAGTGATGTATGACTTTGCAGCCAGACAACAACACTCTGCACTGTGTCACAATAGTAGGTCATGGGGAATGCAAGTCCTGGAGCTGCACAAGTGCACATGTACATCCCCCCCACAACACATCCTCTTAACCCTCATCTGTCCAGGTCATACCTATTGGACATATGGGAGACCTGTGACACTACCCTCTGAACCTGAGCCCCTCACACTCTGCTGTGCATGGGGAACAGCTGCCTGAACTTCACATTTACATGCCCCAGTCTGCATGGGCAGCTGATCAGACACCTATGTGTCACACAAGTATCGTCTCCTATGGTCACATCTCCAGTGGCATGCTGAGCCCCTACCAAGAAACTCCACAGCAGTCCTGGCGACTAATCCACAGCACACTGACACAGAGGCAGACACCTGAGGGGTCAAATCACTGTGCACAATGTGTCCTCTGATACACGGGAGTGGGAGTACAGAGTGTATTGTATGGCCTGGAGTAGGCATGACTGTCCAGCCCCACATGAATGAGGGATGAGCCCTGGACTGTAGGCAGCTGGCTAAGTATGTGTGACACACGTCATATACATACTCCTGGGGCCCAAACATTGTTCCCACCCGCAGCATGGGTGTGTGCCAGGTACCCCAGCCACATGTGGTGGATCAGCTCAGCAATTGGACCACAGATCAAAGTAACACGCTGAATACATGTCAGAATACAGGCATTGTGTAAGCAATGGACCCACCCATGATGCCCACCACAGAGTCAGGGAAACAGATGCTGTCTCCCACCTTGAGTCAAGCAAACTGCAAGGACACAGTCCTAAGTGACAGAATTCCCTGCATGTAAGGGCCACACCTGGGTATCAGATGAGGAGTGGGCAGTGCACAATAGAGGGACATGGCTCCTGGACAACATGACTGCTGTACTGTGGCAGTTCAACCTGGCCCGAGGAGGGCACATAGCATGTTAGACAGAGTACACAGTGCAGTCTTTGACTCACCCCTCCTTGCTGCTCTCTGGCCTTCAGCTGCCCATCCAGGTCTGGAAAGACCACCGCCAGGATCCTGAGCATGTGGGGGGTCAGGGTCCGTGTTCCGCCCTCCTGCGAGGAGGCGACAGCTTCAGCTGGACCCGTGCAATCCTCCGGGTCCAGCCCCGAAGGTCCTGCCACCTCTTTTGGCAGTTGCGGATCCGGCGCTTGTAGACCCCCACGGACCGGACAGCCCGGACGATGTCCTTCCAGATCTCATGCTTCCGATGGGCAGAAGCCTGTCAGGATGACAAAGTGATAAGGCCATTACTACACATGCAACATATCCGTGCATGACACAGTTGCATATACATGTCGCAATCACAGGGGCACATGGTGTACCCAGGCAGTGCACGGCTGCCCATGGACAGTTTTCCAGAAGTCACTACATGGTATCATTGCATGGGGAGTAAAACCCTGTTCAGAAGCACTGTCACTGCACCATACCTGTCCAGTGCAAGTCACTACACACTATGGGGGGTGACAACTACTCAGTGAGCCTGCTAGCCAGTGGTGTGCTGACTCTCAGCCTTGCTAGTCAGACAAAATGCACATTCAGAAAGGCAGTGCACAGAACACTCACCTGCTCCCCTGGTGTCCCATACAGCTTGCTGTACTGTGGAAGTAGGCTGTCCAGCAGGGCCTGGTTCTCTTCAAGGCTGAAGGCTGGGGCTCTCTCCACAGTACGTGCCATTGCAGGGTCCAGAGGGGCAGAGACAGCAGCAGTGCAGTGGCAGATGTCGTCCTGGAGCATGTAGTGCAGGCAAGTGGGCTCTCAGGGGAACATGCCAGCAATATATATGTGCTGGAGAGGCAGATACTGTCCCTTGTGTCCAAAGTGATAGGTCCAAGTCGTTTGCATCTTCTGAATCTGGCCAATCCATGGAATAGCAGCACCAAAACACGCCCACAGCATCCTTCAAAATTTCAACTTCATGACATACATGATTTTGCAACATTGTTGTGGGTGACCAACTGATTTTCCAGCAACCGACTCGTTCGAATATTCGAAAACGCGTCCGTTGCCAGGCAAGCCCATTGTCAATGGGTGCGCACCGATCGGTCCATTGAGGTACAACGCGCACAGGGGTACAACGCGTACCCGCACACATTGAAAGCAATGGGCCGGCCGGAGGCACCGATCGGTCCATTGCTGTTCAACGCGCACAGGGGTACAACGCGTACCCGCACACATTGAAAGCAATGGGCCGGCCGGAGGCACCGATCGGTCCATTGCTGTTCAACGCGCACAGGGGTACAACGCGTACCCGCACACATTGAATGCAATGGGCCGGCCGGAGGCACCGATCGGTCCATTGCAGTACAACGCGCACAGGGGTACAACGCGTACTCGCACACATTGAATGCAATGGGCCGGCCGGAGGCACCGATCGGTCCATTGCAGTACAACGCGCACAGGGGTACAACGCTGCACCCGCACACATTGAATGCAATGGGCCGCCGGAGGCACCGATCGGTCCATTGCAGTACAACGCGCACAGGGGTACAACGCGTACCCGCACACATTGAAAGCAATGGGCCGGCCGGAGGCACCGATCGGTCCATTGCAGTACAACGCGCACAGGGGTACAACGCGTACTCGCGACACATTGAATGCAATGGGCCGGCCGGAGGCACCGATCGGTCCATTGCTGTTCAACGCGCACAGGGGTACAACGCTGCACCGCGACACATTGAATGCAATGGGCCGGCCGGAGGCACCGATCGGTCCATTGCAGTACAACGCGCACAGGGGTACAACGCTGCACCCGACACATTGAATGCAATGGGCCGGGCCGGAGGCACCGATCGTCCATTGCAGTACAACGCGCACAGGGGTAATAACGCGCACTCGCACACATTGAAAGCAATGGGCCGGCCGGAGGCACCGATCGGTCCATTGCTGTTCAACGCGCACAGGGGTACAACGCTGCACCGCGACACATTGAATGCAATGGGCCGGCCGGAGGCACCGATCGGTCCATTGCAGTACAACGCGCACAGGGGTACTAACGCTGCATCCGCACACATTGAATGCAATGGGCCGGCCGGAGGCACCGATCGGTCCATTGCAGTACAACGCGCACAGGGGTACAACGCTGCATCCGCGACACATTGAATGCAATGGGCCGGCCGGAGGCACCGATCGGTCCATTGCAGTACAACGCGCACAGGGGTACAACGCGCACCCGCACACATTGAAAGCAATGGGCCGGCCGGAGGCACCGATCGGTCCATTGCTGTTCAACGCGCACAGGGGTACAACGCTGCACCCGCACACATTGAATGCAATGGGCCGGCCGGAGGCACCGATCGGTCCATTGCAGTACAACGCGCACAGGGGTACAACGCGTACCCGCACACATTGAATGCAATGGGCCGGCCGGAGGCACCGATCGGTCCATTGCAGTACAACGCGCACAGGGGTACAACGCGTACCCGCACACATTGAAAGCAATGGGCCGGCCGGAGACACCGATCGGTCCATTGCTGTTCAACGCATCACTGTACATGTGACTGGCATATGTCAGCATGCCTGTCTCAGATGGACATATGCCAGCCACAGATAGCTCCCAGGGAGTGAGGGGCACACCTACATCACGACAGCCTGTCCAAACCTTATCATAAGGCATGTAAGGCTGCATTTCCTATTGTGTGTATGTTGGTGTACATGTTGTCCTGTGGGTGTCACCTGTGGGCAGCCACCCCCAGGCTGTGCACGTGTTAATGGGGACAGGATCCTGGGTGTTACGTGTACGTGACCACTGTGATGTGCAACTGTTCATATCTGTGCATGTGCCATGGTCACATTTCACAGTGGTGTTTGTGTATGTCATGTCACATACCCCGTGAGTCCCATGTGGGACGGTATGTTTGAGCCAGGGTGTCCCAGTGGCACAATAGTGATGGCCCTCCACAGTCTTTGTGCATGTAGTGTTTACAATGTCTCTGATTTCATGTGCACAATGGGAGACAGTCTCCACATCCACGTTGTGTGTGCATGGACTCTGATGTTGTGCGTGTGTGTCACAGACGTCCATGGCTCTCCTGCCATGGCAAGTGTGGCCACTACCTGTGGGGGTCATGTTTGTTTTGTTGTGGTGTACACATGATACTCCAGGTGATGCCAGTGTCCATGTGGCATTACAGGGTCCCTGGGAATGTGCCTGTCGTTGAGCTGTGGTGCCTGGGGCACATCTGTCCTCACATGTCACTGGGGGGTGACTGTGACACAGCATCATGATATCCAATGGGCCAACCTGGGACAAATTGATGCCACCTGTAGGACCGTGTTGACAGATGTTGGCCATGTATGTACCATACATGTCGTTCCGGTACTGCACACTTCATGTAGTTGTGCCTCATGATGATGTATGTTGGGATCTTGAGTGTGTTCAATGCCGCATATGTGGGGTGACTGACGATCTTGCTTACTTCTCCTCTGCACTGCAGGGCTCCTGCTGTCCATCGGCCATTCCCAGACCTGGCAACGATGGTGGAACGGGACAGCATCCGACGGTACCGCTTCACCAGGCAGCTGATTGAGGATTTGGCAGTGCAGTTGTCCCCACATTTGCAGCCTGGCCGGCCGTATCCTACAGCGCTGACCCCCAAGGTGAAGGTGATGGCAGCCCTACACTTCTTTGCCACCGGTACCTTCCAACATACTGTGGCGTCTGCTGGTGGGATGTCACAGACCATGTTCAGCCGTGTGCTCCGCGATTTCTTGGCGGCAATGTTGCTCTTCCTGAACCGGTACATCTATTTCCCTAGACTGCGACGACTCACTGACGTGAAGAGTGACTTTTATGCCCTGGGGAGGATGCCGCATGTCATTGGCTCCATTGATGGGACACATGTGGCTTTGGTACCACCACAGGCCCAGGAGCAGGCCTACAGGAACCGCAAGCACTACCACTCGGTCAATGCACTGGTGGTGTGTCTTGCAGACATGACCATCACACACGTGTGTGCCCGTTTCCCTGGTTCAGCACACGATGCCTTTGTGATGAGGAGTAGTCGCATCCCCAGGTTGATGGCACAGATGCAGAACCAGCGTGCCTGGCTTGTCGGTGTGTACTGACTTTGTGCCATTGTGTGTGATCTGATCTGTAGTATTCCGCCCACTTTTCCAAGTCAGCTGATGTGCACTTGTCTGTCCGTAGGTGACTCGGGATACCCCAACATGCCGTGGTTGCTGACACCCCTCAGGAACCCTGTGACACCTGCCCAGATGCGCTACAATGAGGCACATGGTCGGACCAGGAGAGTGATTGAGCGGACCTTTGGTCTCCTGAAGAGCCGCTTCCGCTGCCTGGACAAGACCGGAGGGTCCCTCCCATATGCCCCTGCGAAAGTGTGCAAGATTATCATCGTCTGCTGCATGCTCCACAACCTGGCAGTGCGGAAGGAGTTGCCTCTCATCCAGGATGACGATGACCAACATCCGCCACCTGTGGAGGATCCTGGCCTGGACCACGATGCCAGTGACGATGATGATGATGATGGTGATGGTGATGTCCGCACACAGCTCATCACCAACTTCTTTAGCTGAATGTGAGTATCCTGAGGTGTCATGTGAATGATGTGAGTTGGCATGATGTGTGGGTGGTGCTCTGGTGCTGTTGGAGTGTGTCCATGGGCTACTTGACAGGATGTGTGTTGCGATGTGTGGTGACAGGTGGGCTGTACTCCCCAACAGTGTTGACATGCTAACTTGGTTCTGGGTGGGTATCTTGTAACATGTATTGTGCATGAGTTTTGCTGTTCTGTCCTGTACTGCATTGCTTTTGACTGTGTGTCATTTCTGTCCTTCACAGGGTACTTTCAGATTCGTTTGGTCAACTGTGTCCACCGACGACGTGATTGCACATCCAGGCTGGTAGCTGTTGTGTCCCTACAGGTGATGTGCGCCACACCCATGGACTTCCTTCTGTCTACAGTTGTTGACTGTGTGCCCGCTACCAGGTGGGGTTACCTTGCATCTGTAGTGGTTACGGCATGTTGCTACTGTGTAATAAACCTGTGCTTCACTTAGTGATGTGCGTTGTCTGTGGTCACACATTTGACTGCCATTTGCTTACTGCACCTGTGGGCTACTTGACTACAACTGGGAATGGGTGTGGTGTCTGTGCATTGCACCGTCTTCCCTGGCAACATCAGTGTAGGCAATGAGTCAGATGGCCTAGGTGTGTATGTGTTGTGTAGCCCTGGTGGTGTGTCTCCTCATATGTGTCACGTTGCCTGTACTCACATGCCTGTGTTGTCCTTGCTGTTGCAGTTCGCATACACAGTGTAATTTTGTTGTTCATCATCCCCATAACAGCACCCACGTTGGAATCACGACAGAGGCAAGTATGGTGTATTATTGTGTTTATTGTGATACATCTGTGATAATAGTGCATAGGATGGATTGTGCTGTACATGAATCTTGCAATCCCAAGTTCCTAGATGAATAGAAAGTCCAGGTAGACAGGATCCCCAGTATCGGGGCCACAGTTGTCTGACACATTGTTCCAACTTGTACTCCCCATGCAATGTGTGGGAGTAGTGTTGCCATCAACAGGGTGAACAGTCTGTGCACAAAGGCGAAAATCCAGAACAGGTTCAGGCTTCCTGGGAGTTGCGCTTGGCCATCAGCCTCTCACTTTCCCCTCCTCGGACGACCCCTCTTCTTGGGGGGGCCCTCAAGTGCAGGCTGCTGCGGTGCAGGGGACTCTCCGCCAGAGTCCTCCTCCCTCCCTGTGGCAGTTGCAGTTTGTTCGGTACCAGATGTTGTTGGCACACAGGGAGGTGTGGACTGGTTGCTGTTCATCTGGCGGAGGCATTGTAAAATGTCCCTGTGCACCGCCGTCATCTCATGTAGTACATCCCACTTGGACTCCACGCGGTCATGTGGGAGTCCACACGTGACATGTGGGAGTCCACACGTGACATGTGTGACTCCACGTGGGACATGTGGGAGTCCAAGCGGGCATGATGGGCAGCCTGCTGCTGTTTGATGTCTCTGAGGAGCCCCACTACCTGGCTGAGCTCTCCGGTGCTGGACTGGTACGCATCAGCTATGCGTACCAGTTGTGGGTCTTCATGCACACCAGCAACGTCTGCAAGCAGCGACCTTCTGTCTCCCACCCCTCCCACCACCCCTGCTGACATGTGCAGTGTGTGCAGTTGCACGCACAGATAACCCTGGTCCACCTTGGGGGTTGGTGGTGGTGGTGGTGTCCATGGCCCCAGGTTGGTCCAGGGTCACTGCGCTGGTGTTGTTCCTTATTCTGTCCATGTCGGCAGGGATGGTATTCGTGGTGACAGTCGTTGGAGGGGTGGGTGCAGGGGTGCAGCTGGTGGACCTGCTGGTGCTGCAGCTGGTGGTCCTGCTGGTGCAGCATGTTGACTTGCACCGGATGTGCCAGGTTGTTCTTCATCGTCCGAGGAGGACAGAGGCTGTACGACGCCAGTGAGCTCGGCATCCTCTTGAGCCTGGGACTGGGACTCCTCAGCGTCTGCTGCTGTGTCCCTATCATCACCTGTTTTTGGGAGACACAAACAATGTATGTCATGTTTCTGCAGGCATCAGTGGTTGACACACCTGACAGTTGTGACTGTGCCTCGGGGTGCGGGCCTGTACATTGTATTGTCCTAAGTCGTCACAGTCAGGGGTTGATATTGGTGTGGCACATTGTCCTGCATTATTTGGGCATTTCTATGTATTCTCTGGGGTGTGAACATGGTCTGCATTGATTGTGTTTGGTTGACAGCCAGACCTCCTTCCCACCCACCCACCCACCCAGTCAGTTATCCCACCATGGAACGTGCTTGCATTGCAGGGAGTGTAAGTTGTCTCTCAGGATGTCAGTCAGTGGTGTCCTGCTGTTTGTTGGTGCACAGTTGGCAGCAGGGCCTTGTGCTCCCCACAGCAGTAGCCAGTGTCAGCCATCTTGTGAGTCCTTCTCCACTCCCTGTGATGTGAGCATGGTTCAGGGTGGTGTTGATGGGCCAGTTGTGAGGCTGAGCAATGTCTGTGACTACGACTCCCATCATGCTATTGCCTCCACCCCCTTCCCAGCATGCCCATGCTTCCTTCCTTTTGACTCTGCTTCCCTGTGGGGTGGGCTGGCTGTGCTGACAGGATGGCTGGGAGTGTTGTCCTGGCAGTTGTTTGGCTAAGAGTCCCAAGAGTGTCCCTGTGCTTCACACAACATAACCCAGGGTGGTGGTGCTTTGTGGGATCTTGTGTTAGGATGGAGGGCATTGCATTCTACCAGGTGGGTACTGTGGAGTTTGTGTTGGGGGGGTGTGAGGGGAGGTGCTGGTGACTATGGTCAGTGCTGCAAGTCCCCCTTCCCACCCAGCCAGCCAGATATCCCACCATGGAACGTGCTTGCATTGCAGGGAGTGTAAGTTGTCTCTCAGGATGTCAGTCAGTGGTGTCCTGCTGTTTGTTGGTGCACAGTTGGCAGCAGGGCCTTGTGCTCCCCACAGCAGTAGCCAGTGTCAGCCATCTTGTGAGTCCTTCTCCACTCCCTGTGATGTGAGCATGGTTCAGGGTGGTGTTGATGGGCCAGTTGTGAGGCTGAGCAATGTCTGTGACTACGACTCCCATCATGCTATTGCCTCCACCCCCTTCCCAGCATGCCCATGCTTCCTTCCTTTTGACTCTGCTTCCCTGTGGGGTGGGCTGGCTGTGCTGACAGGATGGCTGGGAGTGTTGTCCTGGCAGTTGTTTGGCTAAGAGTCCCAAGAGTGTCCCTGTGCTTCACACAACATAACCCAGGGTGGTGGTGCTTTGTGGGATCTTGTGTTAGGATGGAGGGCATTGCATTCTACCAGGTGGGTACTGTGGAGTTTGTGTTGGGGGGGTGAGGGGAGGTGCTGGTGACTATGGTCAGTGCTGCAAGTCCCCCTTCCCACCCAGCCAGCCAGATATCCCACCATGGAACGTGCTTGCATTGCAGGGAGTGTAAGTTGTCTCTCAGGATGTCAGTCAGTGGTGTCCTGCTGTTTGTTGGTGCACAGTTGGCAGCAGGGCCTTGTGCTCCCCACAGCAGTAGCCAGTGTCAGCCATCTTGTGAGTCCTTCTCCACTCCCTGTGATGTGAGCATGGTTCAGGGTGGTGTTGATGGGCCAGTTGTGAGGCTGAGCAATGTCTGTGACTACGACTCCCATCATGCTATTGCCTCCACCCCCTTCCCAGCATGCCCATGCTTCCTTCCTTTTGACTCTGCTTCCCTGTGGGGTGGGCTGGCTGTGCTGACAGGATGGCTGGGAGTGTTGTCCTGGCAGTTGTTTGGCTAAGAGTCCCAAGAGTGTCCCTGTGCTTCACACAACATAACCCAGGGTGGTGGTGCTTTGTGGGATCTTTGTGTTAGGATGGAGGGCATTGCATTCTACCAGGTGGGTACTGTGGAGTTTGTGTTGGGGGGGTGTGAGGGGAGGTGCTGGTGACTATGGTCAGTGCTGCAAGTCCCCCTTCCCACCCAGCCAGCCAGATATCCCACCATGGAACGTGCTTGCATTGCAGGGAGTGTAAGTTGTCTCTCAGGATGTCAGTCAGTGGTGTCCTGCTGTTTGTTGGTGCACAGTTGGCAGCAGGGCCTTGTGCTCCCCACAGCAGTAGCCAGTGTCAGCCATCTTGTGAGTCCTTCTCCACTCCCTGTGATGTGAGCATGGTTCAGGGTGGTGTTGATGGGCCAGTTGTGAGGCTGAGCAATGTCTGTGACTACGACTCCCATCATGCTATTGCCTCCACCCCCTTCCCAGCATGCCCATGCTTCCTTCCTTTTGACTCTGCTTCCCTGTGGGGTGGGCTGGCTGTGCTGACAGGATGGCTGGGAGTGTTGTCCTGGCAGTTGTTTGGCTAAGAGTCCCAAGAGTGTCCCTGTGCTTCACACAACATAACCCAGGGTGGTGGTGCTTTGTGGGATCTTGTGTTAGGATGGAGGGCATTGCATTCTACCAGGTGGGTACTGTGGAGTTTGTGTTGGGGGGGTGTGAGGGGAGGTGCTGGTGACTATGGTCAGTGCTGCAAGTCCCCCTTCCCACCCAGCCAGCCAGATATCCCACCATGGAACGTGCTTGCATTGCAGGGAGTGTAAGTTGTCTCTCAGGATGTCAGTCAGTGGTGTCCTGCTGTTTGTTGGTGCACAGTTGGCAGCAGGGCCTTGTGCTCCCCACAGCAGTAGCCAGTGTCAGCCATCTTGTGAGTCCTTCTCCACTCCCTGTGATGTGAGCATGGTTCAGGGTGGTGTTGATGGGCCAGTTGTGAGGCTGAGCAATGTCTGTGACTACGACTCCCATCATGCTATTGCCTCCACCCCCTTCCCAGCATGCCCATGCTTCCTTCCTTTGACTCTGCTTCCCTGTGGGGTGGGCTGGCTGTGCTGACAGGATGGCTGGGAGTGTTGTCCTGGCAGTTGTTTGGCTAAGAGTCCCAAGAGTGTCCCTGTGCTTCACACAACATAACCCAGGGTGGTGGTGCTTTGTGGGATCTTGTGTTAGGATGGAGGGCATTGCATTCTACCAGGTGGGTACTGTGGAGTTTGTGTTGGGGGGTGTGAGGGGAGGTGCTGGTGACTATGGTCAGTGCTGCAAGTCCCCTTCCCACCCAGCCAGCCAGATATCCCACCATGGAACGTGCTTGCATTGCAGGGAGTGTAAGTTGTCTCTCAGGATGTCAGTCAGTGGTGTCCTGCTGTTTGTTGGTGCACAGTTGCCAGCAGGGCCTTGTGCTCCTCACAGCAGTAGCCAGTGTCAGCCATCTTGTGAGTCCTTCTCCACTCCCTGTGATGTGCGCATGGTTCATGGTGGTGTTGATGGGACAGTTGTGGGGGGCAATATGTGTGACTGCGACTCCCATGATGCTATTGGCTACACTGACTTGGCCAGCATACACAGAATTCCTTCCTTTGAGTGGTCTTCACTGTGTGTTGGTGTTGTTGTGGTGGCTACATGTGTGGATGTGTGTGTTAGTTCTATTTGTGCCACTGCCTAGCTGTAGTTGTGGTTGTGTTTGTACATGTGTTGGCACAGTTGGATGTGACTTTTTTGATGGCATGTGTTGTGTTTATCTGACTGACATACACATTTTGGGATGATTCTGTTCTAGTTGCTGTGTAATTGCTATGAGTGCATGGTTTGACTCTCCCTTGACAGTGATGTGTGTGTTTTGTGGCAGTTTATTGTGTACATTTGTTGTGTACTCACCAGGCTCTGGGATGTCCTCTAGTCCATATACGCTCACTGGCGGAAGGATGGCCCGCACCTTCTCCTCCCAGGGCCTGAGGTATACTGGCTTGGCAGGAGGGCCACTGCCGGTGTATTGGCTCAGGAGGTAGTCTTTCTTGAGCAGCTCCCGGACTCTCCTGCGCACGTCATACCACCTGTTCTGGATGTCGGTCTTTGTGCGCAGACATGGTGATTGTGCGTTCACCCTGTTGATGATCCTCTCCCACATCTTGGTTTTCTGCGACATGGGGGTCTGTTGGACCAATGTGCCAAACAGCTGTGGCTCCACCCTGAGGATCTCGTCTACCATGACTTCCAATTCACTATCTAGGAACTTGGGATTCTTCTTGGGGGCATGGTGATGGGTGGTGATGGTGGGTGATGTGTGTGTTGGTGTGCAGGTGAGGGTGTGTGGGTGTGTGTTGTGCTGGGTGTATGTGAGGTAGGTATTTGTTGGTGTGCTGCTGGTGTGTGGCTTGTGTGAGGGATGAGCTGTGGGTGTGTGGTTGCTTTCTCTTGGGTGCTGGCAGTGGAATGGCATTTGCAAAGGCTCATGGTAGTGATTTGTGTCCTTTATATAGGTGGAGTTGTGGGTGTGTCTTTGTTCTCTGTCCCCACCCCCCCAGTATTTATTGGCTTGGTAATTGCTTGTTTGGGCTTTTTTGGCTGATTTTTCCTTTGTGCTGTTTGTGTATGTTGGAAACGTTCTTGTGACCGAGTCGGACCCTGCATTGGTCTCGTACGGTGTTTTCCGCTTCGCTCACGCTGTGTTTGTGCAGTTTTGTATGCTGCGTACGCGTCGGTCGCGGTGTATTGTGTTGCTTCGGCTCGGTTTTGTATGCGTGTCGGTCGTGACGGCTTGTCCTCCGTCCGACTCGGTCGTGTTTTTCGCGCTTGCATCGTACTTTGCGGGTTGGAGTTGGCGGGTACGATTCGGTCGGATTTGTTCCGGGTGCGTGTCGGTCGGTTGGATTCGCGTGGTTTTTCCGGCCGGATTGCTATTTTCCGAGCGGCTCGGTCGGTCGGGCTTGGTTTCCTGACGTGGTCGGTCGGATTTATCGCGGCTTGCATCGTACTTGGCGTGGTCGGGCGCCACTGGTACGTGTCGGTCGGTAATTTTTCCGGCTCCGAAGTCGGTCGGGTGCTTTTTCCGGCCCGAATCGAATCGACTCTACGGGGCCAATTCTGATTTTGGCCGGAAGGGCACCGAACGATGGTCGGAGCCCTTCCGACCGAATCGGAACGTGCTGGCCGGATTCTTCCGACCGAGCCATTCGATGGGCTCGGTCGGAAAGGAATTCGACTCGATTTCCGGATGGCTTACGACGGGCTCGGAGAGCCCGTCCCACCGTCCGGAAATCCTTCCAGTACTCCCCCGGCCGCCTCTTCACGACCGAGGGTGTACTGATGGCAGTATTTCACTGCCTTTTCGTGCCGGTCTTCCGGCACGAAAGGCAGCCGGTAACTGTCTTTGGGGCCCCCAGAAGGGCCCCCATGCGGTGCGAGGCCGCCGAATGGCGGCCTGGGGGCACCTATGGTGCCCTTCTGTTGATCCCTGCACCCGTGGCAGGCACCTTGGGGTGCCGGCCACAGGGTGCAGGGATGAATTGCACTCCTGCTTTCCATTATGAAAGCATGCATTCCGCTCGGAATGCATGCTCCCAATGTGTAGTATACGAGTGCGACTGAACAGGGTTCGGTCGCATCGTACTTGCAGGGCCGTAACCGACGACAGCAGGTCGGTCGGTTACGGCTCCTGACCGATGTCGGACGGACCTGAGTCCGTCTGACATCGGAATCGGCCCCTAACAGTGGTGGTAGCAACTGATTCTGCTGCCAGTCCCCTACAAGAATTTCCTTTGCTCCATACATGTGAAACATGGATGCCACATATATGTTTTACCTATGTACATGTAGTAGGGTGCAGAGCCAAAATATCGATGTAAAACATCGATTTGCACAAATATCGAGGTAAAAATATCGTGGGTCAGAAATATCGCCAGAAAAAATATCGTGGTCAAGAATATCGATTTTTATGTAAGTAATATCGATTGAAAAAATATCGAAGTGTTAAATATCGCTTTGTAAAAATATAGGGCCCATTACGATGTCGGGCGGAAGCACTACGCCGTGCTGGCGGATGCAAAAACCACCAGTTACCGCCGGCACGCAGCAGTCCACACGCCCGCCCAATTACGATGCGAAAAGCAGGCTAAACACCGCCGGCAAGCCAGCAACACCGTCCGCCATCAAAGTGCGCCCGCACACGTAGCGGCGCAGTACAACTGACACACACCGTCCGACGAAACACGCCCCGCCCGGCGCATAAATTACGATGCCGCAAACAAACGGCTCCCACGGCAAAGAGACACCGCACGTGAAAGAGAGGCGGAAACACGGACGCAGAGCACGGACAACGAAGAAGCGGCACCCCGGGCATGAATCCAGCACTGCAGGCCCTTCCCATGCTTCTGCTGATGCACCACCAAGGACGCAACGTACCGCGGAGACGCAGGTAGGCACACACACAACAAGTGCACGCAAACAGCGCACACAGTGCAAGGGCGGAAAAGCGGACAACCCCCCACCAGCGCGTGTACACTACACATCCACCATCGCATCCACATATGACACACAGGCCAAATCCTAACATCGCGGAACACATGTGTACACACCACCTGGGACTAGGAACCAACCACCCGCACACGGCCCCAAAGCGGCGATGACGCCGCCACACATGCGCACAACGCAGAGGCCAACCGCAGCGCCATGCATGCGTCGCACACAGACACAGGGACACAACCAAGCAGCACAC